>JAQFZP010003512.1:0-10054 GCA_034695745.1 Geophilus truncorum | reverse complement strand
AATCACTTCTGTTTCAAGTGTTAAGGCTAGTTCTTGGTGCAAAGAGTTTAAAAGATATCGCATGCACAGGTCCAGCTTTGATAGATTAGTAGATGTGAGCAAAAAATTAAAAAGTCACCACAAGTCAGAAGTGACCAAATGGTAAAACTATACTTACTTTACTTACCAACTACTTCACGTCAGGTCATCTCATGATCCTCGTCGTCAGTCTCGTCGGCCATCTCACGGCGAATAGTTATTAAACTGGGTATCTAGCGCAAAATATAAAATTAAGTTAGAAAATATTAAAACAATAGCACTGACAACTAAGTACTAACTTTGTTACAAAGTCAACGACTGTAAACCCGACGGCTCCGTGCGGTACATCATCACCGTTTGCGACGGTTAGCTTTATATTATTAATCTCTAAATTAGCAAATCGACAATAAATCCACCGAAACAGTTAGCTACAAACGTTTCAACCAATACCAATTAGCAAACAAAAATGTTGATGTATGGATATAAATAGGAATAATTAATATCTTATTGCCCCCTCCCCCAATGAAAAAAAAAAATAGTTAGAACTTTTGAATCCTACTTCAAAAATTAAAAAAAAATTTACCCATTGAAGTAAAAAATAATGACTTCCATAATCGATTAAAAGTAATAATTTTCATTCTACAGCAAGTTCTTAATACCTCTCAAATTTAATAAAAACAACTTTGAACATGCCAAAGTTAACTTTTAACTTTTAAACTTTTAAAGTTAAATGTAATGATATAAAATCAATAAATTTTAAATGCTCTATATAGTAAATTGCAAATCTACAGTGGTATGTAAAAATATGATTTTTTAAGGTAATCCCTAAAATTATCCCTACTGAAACGAGATGTAAATAATGTAAAATAAGCTACTTTCAAGTTTCAATAGTTTGCATCATACTTTATCATTGCAAAGCGCAACATGACGATGTTTCCAAATATCACCACTAACAACATCCTGTTTTTCCAAAGAACCTTGCTATTAAAAGCCCAGATTAGCATTTGTTTAGGCAGACGTAATTCAAAAGCAGCGATGATAAAATTGCGTGTGAAATTCCCTTACGTTTATAAAAAGAATTAAAATATTCATAGGAAACGAATTGTGTTAAAGTGCATCCTGAGCGACGCAAAACCTCTGAGGTAAGTGAAAAACATCCTTTAGTGTAGAAATCTACAGTAGTTCACGATTCACACTCAGAATCGTGTTACTAATCCTTAGACAATGTTGCTCTTATTTTGTCTCGTCTATAGCGTAGGAGCATTTTCTCTCCAATCTTCGCTACCTGTGGAAAACGGTAAGATAAAAATTTCTTATTAACAATATCACCAAATGACACACATTTTCAATTTTTTATTACAGAAATATCTAAACCAGGAGAATGTCCCACAATCACCGACCTCTCCACGTGCCAACAACAATGTAACAAACCCGAGGATTGTGGCAATGACCACACGTGCTGTCCATCAATTCAATACTGTTGCATGACGAGTAGTAAGTAAATTTTTCCATTCTAAAATTCAAATATAATAAGACCAATAATTTAATCGCACACAAAGTTGACAATCAATGCCCGAAAAATGCAACAGACTCGTGCAAATCCTGCTCCACAGACTCGGAGTGTGACCCTCAGTCCCATTTGTGCTGCCCACTGCCACAAACCAAGGGCTGTTGCATCAAAACAGGAAGCAGACTAAAACGAGACGTGGTGTACGTTACGACAGTACGAGCAGCTCCTCAACGCAAAACTGTTATAATTCAAAAACAAGCTCCAATATCTAGAACTGTAGTAACCGTTAGGACACTTGCCAATAATAACAACTACAACAACGTGCGTACTGTCACAGTACAAAATAACAACCAGTAAGAACTTCCTTTCACAAATCCCAATTCCAAATTAACTAAATATATTTTTTTAGAGTCACAAACACAATCAGATCCACCAAAACTTTATATAATGGAGGTACAAACACAATCATGCAGACGAGAACCGTGTACAATGGTGGTGACCAAACAATCAGACAGACCAAAACCGTGTACGGTGGTGATGCCCAAACCGTCAGACAGACCAGAACGGTGTACGGTGGTGGTGACCAAACAGTCAGACAGACCAGAACGGTGTACGGTGGTGGTGACCAAACAATCAGGCAAACCAGAACTGTCCTCGCCGGTGGTGACCAAACAGTCAGGCAAACCAGAACTGTCCTCGCCGGTGGAGCAAACACAATCACGAAAAAACAGACTGTCTTGCATACTAAAGTCGTCGAGACTCGACCCACCGTCGTGATTAGAAAGACAAAAGCGCAACAAACTGTAATTCAACAACCGCACACAAATACGGTTCACGTCTCGAGAGAAACTGTAATTCAACAACGACCAAACACCGTGTATGATCAGCAAACTAATAGCATTTACCAACAACCAAATACGATTTATCAGCAACCAAACACCATTTACCAACAACCAAACACGATTTATCAGCAACCAAACACGATTTATCAGCAACCTAACACACTGTATCAACAACCACAACAAACGCTTTACCAACCGCCCCCTATCGTCACCGTTTACCAGCAGCCGCAAACAGTTTACCTTCCACAAACGGAAGTCTATGGTAACACCCACATCCAACACGGAACCAATTTCGTAACCCAAGCGGGTACAACAGTGACGGTCAATCAAAACGTGGTCACCGTAACTCAACCCGCGTCCACCATAACCGCCCACGGTGGAATAGTGACAATAACGGAGGCTGAGTCTACTGTGACCGTGCCTGGACCTCCGTCCACCACTACGGTGCCGGGACCCGTTGTCACTCAAAGCACTCCGACGACTGTTTTTGCACCTGGAATCGTAACGACGATCACCGAGAACCAAGTAACGCAAACGACCACAGTTGCAGCAGCGACCATCACAATAAACCAAGAAGTCTTCACGTCGACGGTCGCTGGGCAGACGATTACCGCTTACGATCCTCCCTCGACGTTCAAAGTGCCCGGCAATACGATCATCGAAAGCGGGGCTCCGGTCACAGTCACTCAGCCCGGTCACCTCGAAACGGCGATCGGTGCCCCGACGACCATCACCATCCCTGGAAATATAAGCACGTTTACGAGAGAAGCAATAACAATAACTCAACCTGGAATCATACACACTATAATAGCCAATGACATCACAGTCACCCAAGCTGGCAAAACAATGCTGATGGAAGGTCAAGAAGTAACGTCCACTGTCCCCGGTATCATCGTGACGGTCACGGCAGAAGACATGGAGGTGACAGTAGCAGGAAAAATCATGACAATCTCCGCAGGAGACAGAACTGTCACTGCTCCTGGCAACGTTTTCGTCGAAACTGCCCACGACATTACCATAACCGCTCCTGGATCCACGGTTATCGAGACCGATAACGTGACTACTCAGACGATAGCGGGCGGAGTCGTCGTGGTGACCGGAGAAAACACCACCGTCACTTTGCCGGCGGCGACCTTCACCTCGATCGCATCGACCGAAATAATACCGATCACCATAACTCAAATGTCCACTTACTTGTTCAACAAGTCCGACGAGACCATCACTTTGCCCGGTTCGATGATCTTCGTAACGGACGAGGTGCTTACGATGACGATGCCCGGCCATACTGTCTTGAAATCCGCAGAGACGACTACTATAACCGAGCCAACGAAGACGATAATAGCAGCCGGGGAGTCCACGACCATTACCGTACCCGGGGCCACGGTGCTCGCAACGGCCAACGAGACGACCATTACGCATCCGGGAAGCGTTGTAACTAAAATTTTACCGGAAATTATAATTACTATACCTCAACAAACTATTTACAACTCGCAAGAAGTAATTACCATCGATCCACCCAATGTCACCGTTTACAATTCTGCCGTAAGCATTACTGTTGATGGTCCCACCATCACGTACACCAATGCAGCTAACATCGTTACTGTTCCTGGAACGAATGTAACCTACACAGAAAATGTAGCGGTTACCGAAATAATGAACACCACCGTTACGAAATTCCTGAATGTAACGGAAGTTACGAATTACACTGTTTTTGAACACGCGAACACAGTTACGTACACGGGCGACATGGAAACTGTAAATATTACAATGAATGTGACCGAAACTCTAAACTACACTGTTTTCGAGTTCGACAATACGGTAACTTACAAGGACACAGAAACCGTCAACATCACCATGAACGTAACTGAATTCGTCAACTACACCGTTTTCGAATATGGCAATACGGTAACTTACTCGGGCGACACTGAAACGATAAACATTACAATGAACGTAACAGAAACTCTCAACTCCACCGTTTTCGAATTCGACAACACCGTAACTTACACAGACGTAGAAACCGTCAACATAACGATGAACGTAACTGAGTTAGTCAATTTCACGGTTTTCGAGTACGGTAACACGGTGACGTATTCTGGGGACATAGAAACGATCAACGAAACGGCAACTGTAACACTGAATGTCAGCGTAACTGTGACCAATTACCTTACAACCACAATCGATATGACCGTTACTAATGGGGCAATAGGTGATGGATTTTCATTGGATTTAGATGAATCATTAGGTGGCGGAATTTCATTCGGTTTTACACCAGGTTTAAGTGTCGATTTAGGCATAGGTGGAGATTTGGACCTAGGTGGAACTTTAGGTGGTGGACTTGGGTTTACACCAGGTTTCAGTGGAGATTTTGGGCTAGATGGGTCTTTAGGAATAAGTGGAGATTGGGGGTTAGATGGATCTTTAGGAGGCGGACTCGGGTTTACACCAGGTTTTAGTGGAGATTTTGGGCTAGATGGGTCTTTAGAGATAAGTGGAGATTGGGGGATAGATGGATCTTTAGGAGGCGGACTCGGGTTTACACCAGGTTTCAGTGGAGATTTTGGGCTAGATGGATCTTTAGGGATAAGTGGAGATTGGGGGATAGATGGATCTTTAGGCATAAGTGGAGATTTGGGCCTAGGTGGAACTTTGGGAGGTGGACTCGAGTTTACACCAGGTTTTAGTGGAGATTTTGGCCTAGATGGGTCTTTAGACATAAGTGGAGATTGGGGAATAGATGGAACATTAGGTCTAAGCGGCGATTTGTCTCTAGGTGATATGTCTTTCAGTGGAGGCCTACCATTGGGCGGTACTTTAGGCTTTTCTCCTGCAATGAGTGGAAGTATACTTTTAGGAGGAGACGACATAGCTGTTTCTCCTACTTTGACTGGTACATTAGCCATTGCTGATCCTTCTGTTTCAATAGGTAGAAATCTGACGCCTGCTACAAAAGCATCAAAAATAAAGATGTTTTAAATTAATTAAACAAATGTATAAAAATTAATAATGCCCTTTAAAATATAAAAAAAAGAAGAAAAATTTACAAGTCCTAATTCATGCTACACTTATCCTTAAATTTCAAATACATGTAATTAACTGAAATTACTGTAACTATGCTGGTATTAAATTTCTTACGTGTTACTGCAAGCATTCTTCTTACGTGTATAGTTGTCTTTATAATTTTCGAGATGTAGGTGAACTGTAAGCAAATTGAAATTAAATATGTATTTATTTTTTATACTTTCTTTGATTTTTTTTAATTTATAAAATAATTGATATGGTACCTGTGAGAAATAAAAAAATCGTTTTCACTTAATTTTAATTATCTTCCGAATCGATGTCAGCTAAATTTTACTTATAATCAAATATTAAATTTAACTTAACATTTATTTATACCGGTATTCTATTAAAACTTTACCGGCGAATCAAATAAGAATAAATATTGAAAACTTGTCTTCATTTCTGTGTTAGTGGCAAATAAAAGTATCTTTTTCAATTTTTAAAACTCACAAGTCAGCTAAATTTTTACCCTAAAGGCGTAATTATTTTCTTTCAAGACAACAAATCACTAACCGAGATAAAAGTTTATTAATTTCTACATAAAATTATTTTATTATATAGTATTTAACAGAAGTAATTAAAAATATTAAATTACACCAGTTGGCTTCAAAAAGAGAAACTTAAATGTACTGTAAATAAGCTTATTCCAAATATCCATAACAAACTCGTACTTTTCTCAACAATTCCCACCAAAACCATTGCGTACCGCACGCAGATACTTTGCATTTCCATAATGAATTTCCTAACTATTCCTCATCATTCCAGAAAAATTCTAATGCGTTTCATCTTCGACAGCTTCACAATAAACCTAAATTTGCATCACAAATTACAGAAAATCTAACTTATCCGGTCAACAACTTTCAGTCAATCAAACTGAAACACAATTAAATAAATATTTGCATTTCTTCACATCAACGTAAATTGCGTGCAAAGTGAAATTCCTGAATTTAAGTTATACATGTCGGAAGTGAATTGTTTGAAAGTAGATAGAAAAACATATGTGTTATGCTAAAATATCACTTACATCACATTTGTGCGATATTTGATGGTATGCAGTGAATTCTGTGATCACTCCTTCGATGATGTTACTTCTGTTCTGCTTTATCTGCAGTGTAGGGGCGTTTTCTTTGCGCCCATCTCTGCAAGAAGATAATGGTAAAAAAAATTCATTATTATTTTTATCACATTTCTTAAAATTACAATTATTCCATCATCTATGTAAGAATTATTCAAAAATGGAAAATGTCCGACCATCACCGACATTTCCATATGTCAGCACAAATGTAGCAAAGACGATGACTGTGGAGATGACCACACGTGCTGCCCAGCGATTAGAAACTGTTGTTTAACGAATTGTAAGTTGAAATTTCAAAATTTTTAATTTTTAATGTATACAAAAAATGTTTTTTTCTAAACCAAAGTTAAAGATCATTGTCCGAATAAAACAATATCAAATGACGATGAAACTGATTCGTGCAAGTCCTGCTTTTCTGATTCGGAGTGCAGCCCACACTTGTGCTGCCCAATGCCACAAGTCGTCGGTTGCTGCGTCAAGATTCAGAACCGTCCAAAACGGGATGTCAGAAATGGCAGACCAGTACGACAAGTTGGTCGAAAAACTGTAATTGTCAGAAAGCAGGCTCCAACACCTAGAACCGTTGTTGTCCAGAAACCTGCGACTGTCGTACGCTCATTGAACACGAAAACAATCCGCACCATTACGATGCAGCAAGATATAAATAGGTATTTTTTTAAAAATTAAGTTTCTTTTGTAATTTTAGATTTTGATTTTTTTGTTATTGTTTAAGAGTAACTCATACACAAACAGTACTTGGAGGATATAGTAACGTAAAAACGTCGACTCTTTCTGGGATTCATACAGTAAGGCAAACTAAAACGGTCGTTGGTGGTAACACTATAAGACAAACTAAAACGATCGTTGGTGGTAACACTATAAGACAAACTAAAACGGTTGTTGGTGGTAACACTATAAGACAAACGAGAACTGTATCTGGAGCCAATACTGTAATTCACACACGAACGGTTACCGGCGCCAATACCATAATTCAAACTAAAACAGTTCCAGGAATCAACACTGTAAGGCAGACCCGAACTGTTTCCGGTGCCAATACTGTAATCCACACCCGAACTGTTTCTGGTGCCAATACTGTAATCCACACCCGAACTGTATCCGGTGGCAATACTATAAAAAAAACAAAAACAGTTTCTGGTGCCAACACAGTAATACGCACGCGAACCGTTTCTGGAATTGACACCATAAAGCAAACAAGAACGGTGCAACAAGGCAGTAAAGTAACTATCTACAAATCTCCAACGTCAATTATGACACTTCAGAACACACAAATCACCCAACAGCACACACAAATTCAACAAGGTCAAAATCACACAGTTGTACAGCAAGGTCAAGGGCATACAGTTGTTCAGCAAGGTCCAGGACAAGAGATACATCAAGGCCAGGAAAACATAATTTATACTCAACCATATGCGAATACCATTTACACACACTACCCAAATGTGCATACTGTTTACCAACCACCGCACCATCAAACAATATACCAGCCACCGCAAATTGTCACTGTTCACCAACAGCCTCAAACGGTGTACTTAGCACAAACTCATGCGTACGGTAATACTCACATCGACCACGGAACAAACTTCATCACCCAAGCTGCAACGACAGTAACGATCAGCGAAAATCAGGTCACCGTAACGCAACCAGCAGAAACAATAACTGCTCATGGAGGAGTTGATACCATAACCGAGCCAGCATCCATCATAACTATAATGGGACCGCCAACAACGACCACAGTACCAGGGTCAGTGGTCACTCAAACAACAGATACCACTGCCTATGCTCCAGGAGTAGCAACAAGTGTCACAAACGATCAACTGACCGAAACCATTACAATAGCAGGAATTACAATTACCGTAACTCAACCTGTACTGACCACAACTGTAGCTGGAGAAACAATTACGGCTTACGATCCTTCTTCAACACTCAGAGTACCGGGTCACACTGTAATTGAAAGTGGGGCGCCGGTTACAATTACGCAACCCGGTCATATTGAAACTACGTACGGAATGCCAACGACTATTACAATTCCAGGGGAAATACGTACGTTTAACAGAGAGCCAATAACAGTTACAAAACCAGGGATAGCACATACGTTTATAGCCAGAGACATCACGGTTACACAAGTGGGAAATACAGTTGTAATCGAAGGCAAAGAAATAACGTCAACAATACCAGGGTCCATCAAGACAATCACTGCTGATGACTTGAAGGTAACAGTACCTGGAAAAATTTTAACAATCTCAGCTGCTACTAGTACAGTTACGGCTCCTGGAAATGTGTTTGTCAAGACTGCTGATGACATCACCATTACTGTTCATGGGTCTACAATTATTGAAGCAGCTGATGCTACCACTCAGACTGTCGCGGGTGGAGTTGTTATTGTGACTCAAGATAATGTTACAATCACAAGACCAGCCACAACTTTCACATCTGTTGTTTCAACTGAAATAATACCACTTACAATAACTCAGATGTCGACTTACCTGCTGAACATGTCAGATGAAACCATAACTTTACCAGGATCAACAGTCCTTGTGACAAACGAAATTCTAACTATGACAATGCCTGGACACACAGTATTAAAATCTGCAGATACAACTACTATAGCTGAGCCAATGAAAACAATAATTGAACATGGATCAGAAACAACTATTACAGTGCCAGGAGCAACAATACTAAAAACTGCCAATGGGACAACCATAACTCACCCAGGAAGTGTTGTAACAGAAACCTTACCAGTTGTCACTATTGATTTACCTCAGCAGACCATATTTAATACCCAAGTGGTTTTTACAATTGACCCACCAAATGTAACAGTTTACAATGCTGCTAATACAATAACACATACTGGCTCTACAATTACGTACTCTGAACCAGCTTACATTATTACTGTTCCTGGAACGAATGTGACATTTACTGACAACAGTGCAGTAACACAAACTCTAAATACTACTGTTACAAAAACACACACTGTGACTGAAGTTACTGACTTCACAGTATTTGAATATGCTGACACAGTCACACATTCTGGTAGCACCGAAACTGTAACTGTAACCTTAAATGTCACTGAAAAGACCGCCTCTACAATTTTTGAATTTGATAATACGGTAACTTACTCTGATACACAAACGGTTACTATTCCCATTAATGTCACTGAAATAAGAAACTCAACAGTTTTTGAATACAATGATGCAGTGACTTATCCAGGAGAGACACAAACAATAAGCATTACAATAAATGTTACTGAAACTCTTAACACTACGATTTTTGAATTTGCTGACACTGTGACATATTCAGGTGGGACAGAAACCGTTACAATTATAAAGAATGTTACTGAAACTGTGAATTCTACAGTTTTTGAGTATGCAGATGTAATAACCAATGTTCAAACAGAAACAATCAATGAAACTGCAACTGTTACAGAAAATGTTAGTGTAACTGTAACTAATTATATTATTTCTGGCAATCTTGATGGTTCTTTAAATTGGCCATCCATTGATATTTCTGGCAATCTTGATGGTTCTTTAAATT
>JAQFZP010003511.1:0-10057 GCA_034695745.1 Geophilus truncorum | reverse complement strand
AATATCTAGTATTTTTTATGAATTTTCTTAGTCAACACGGGTCACATTTGACCCAACATGGTTTTGGCAAGGTTAAGGAAAAAGCAACACCAACATATAATGATTACGGTAAATTAAAAGTGAATCTTTATTGACATTTTAGTTAGTTTCTACAATTCAAATGTTCAGAGTTTACTCGAATCAATTACAAGTACAAGTATGATTGACGCATCGAGGTGTAAGGCATCGTTCCATGGCACAGTTTTCAATTTCTGTCTCTGAGCAGTTGATAGCTAAATAATGGGACCAAAGAAAGAAAAGTTAACTTTTTACAACGCAATGAACAGGTTGTTCCTCTTTGTCGAATAAGTTCATCACACAGACGAGTCACGTACAAAAGGTAAGTGCGAATGGCAGTTAACGCTTTTCTACATGTATGAGGTTCACTCAACTCAAAGAATTTCAGTTTTTATCTTTGAATTTCAGTTTTACTTACAAGAAATTTTTGGTGCCGGGTCTGATGATCTTGTGGTTAATAATGATGATAGGAGTTTCAATACTTCGCCACCTACTGCCGATTCAAATGTAAGGCTCAGTATCACAATCGTGAATAAAAGTGAAAGGAAAATCTTCATAACGTTCTGAAAGAAAGAAAAAGTGAGAATTAGTGGGACATGAGTTAAGTTTTCGTATTATATTTACAGAGGGGCGATGAAACGATGCAAACTGGTAGATTCACTGGCAAGAGAGGAGGAAATATTAGTTTCCGTTATGCAAATACATCTATTTATGTGATTTGCACATTTCCTGGCCGTAATTAATTGATACCTTGGAATACATTGATTGTGTCACCATTGGGTTATAAATGACGCCTGTTACGAGGAAATTTCACCTCGATCCATTGATAAACTGTAACATACGACTAATTTGTGTCTGTTTTTTACGCATCCCTGTTTATTTCCTTCACGTGACTCGGTTGTACATGGAAAAAAAAAAGTTGTTGCATATTTTCTGGTTTAACAGAATTGATGAGAAAAGGAAGGTAAATTGAGAAATTGTGGAAAGTTTGGAAAAAAATTGAGGAATAATTGAAAAATAATCGGTAAAACAAGTGAGAAAAATTATATATGTTATTAATATTAAATAATATGAAAAATTTATGAGCATGAGAAAATAGCTAAATTGTGACTAAAAAAATATTAAGAAATTACCGAAAAATATATGAAAGTAATGTTTATATAGAAAATTCGTAAATTCTCATAAAAATGTTTGTAATTGATTTTAAATTTTCCAATTTTTCCCTTCATTTTTTATTTTTCATTTTTCCTTAATTTATTAAGAAATTTTCACATTTTATATCGTTACCAAAATCTATTCAATTTTATGTCTCAATTTATCAATTTATCAATTTCCTATGATTTATATTTTTCTTCATTTTTTTTTCCAGTGAGGAAATATGACTTGTAGGCGTACAGCTTCCCACTTCCACAGACTCCCACCAGTGGTGACTACAGCGCTGCAGTCGGATGCTGTTGGGCAGTGAAGTGAGCTCGTGGAGACGACTTCTATGCGCAATCTCGTAAACGGCCGCGGTTGGACGCAGTTCAGTTCTACGCAAGAGCCAAAATAAATGACTTCTTGCATCCTTCTAATATCACAGGTAAGAAAACACTTCCAGTGAAAATATTTATTTTTTTAAATTTCATAAAAAAATTTTAATCGAAATTTTGATCCATGCTCGTGGTTGCATGCAGTCATGCGGCTTATCGACTCGACGAATCGAGCGGTCAATTATTAAGGGAGGAAAACAGTCCCCAGTGTGTTGGAATTTAAGATTCGCCTTCAGTTTCGAGTAAGTTCACAAGTGGTGTTAAAAGCAATTTTTCCATGCAGAATTGAGCGTGGGGAAAACACAAACGGCGACACATCCAGGAGAAAGTGGTGCAGAGGCGCGTCATTCGATCACATGCAATAATTTTCCTCTTGTCAAACCGCACGATCTGTTTTTACTACTATTCGAGGTCACATTTTATAGATAATTCACCACACGATCCCCCATAAGTCCCCACTGCTAAAAAAAAAAATCCTAATTCTTTTCTTTAGGGAGTTAAAATTAATTCATTCTTAACATTTCAACGACTAACTTTTAACCCCCACAAAACTCCTACTACCCACACAATCTGACTTAGAAAAAACACATTTTTTATTTCCATTTCCCATTTTTATTCCGTTAAATTTTCCATCGACGACACCCACACATTATTTTTTTGGCAAAATTATTTCCCGCTGGTAAAATTAATTTGTTTTGCGCATCCTAACGAGAGAAACACAAGACGTAGAGTTAAGTGGCGAGGCCCACTCGGTTGAACTTAAGGGGGAGCTTTTCTCCTCTCTTCACCGAAATGCCTCAAACGAGTAAGTGCGTGATACTCCGGCTGTTTTCTGTTTACAATTTTTTTACGCTGTGGCTGTGGTTGTGTTTTACGTGCGATTTTTGCAAGTGACATATGCTCTGAAAACCACCCGAGGTTCCTTGCCCTTCAAAAAACTGACACGGTCTAGACGAGAATTGGAAACTTGTTCCACATTTGCTACAAATTCCCTCGCCGCCCGGGAAATCACTTAAAATATTGGCTCGATTCCAAAAATACTTTTGTCTTTTCACTTGTTTGGTTTTCAGATCGCTTTCCTATTTTGTTGCGAAAACACGGATCTAATTTAGTGGGGAGTGACCAAAGCTCGAGTGGAAATTCAATATTTCGAGACGTTTGACTATCATATCGCAATCGAACATGTAAAGTGGGGAATTCCTGCTTGTTCTGTATCGTAAATGAATCAAATTGGGCAATTTTCATTTTTTAAAGAGTAATTTGTGCAGTCGTTTCCTCGAGGCCATTCCCCCTTTTCTTTCTATCTCTCCTCTCCCCTTTTTATTATACATTTCTTCTTTCTGTCATTTATTTGATTTGATTTCTTTTTTCCGTTTTATTTTTTGCTGAATCAGAACCCAATTTCCGTATGTGAGAAATGACTGAATGCTACTAAGAATTTAAAGTGGTATTATTCTTTTTTTCCCCTCTTACTATTATTATTTTTTGAAATTTATTTGGGGAATTTGGAAATCGAGGTTGAAGGATGTTGGATCAAGGAGGTGGAAGGTGAATGTGGGTGGAGGAAAAGGAGGAAATTAATTTCATCATAAATCCTGAATAACAGCTGGGAAAATAAAGAAAATGTTTATTTAAAAGTAGCAGTGCTTAACAATTTTCAAACGTGTTGGGGAAAAAAATTGAAAAAGATTTTCATCTTGAAAATTATTTGTGACGTTTAAAGCAATTTTTTTTTTTTTTTTTTTTTTAGTATGATTACATAGATTTTCAGCTCTGATTAAATTTCTAAATTTTTTTAAATTAAAAAAATAGAAATTTTTAAATGGATTTGACGTGTTTAACAATTTCAATCATTTAGTGAGATTTTCAAGAATTCTCGTATCTCTCGAGTATGTCTCATAATTTATGAATTTAATACTAATATGGCATGAAATTCGGACCAAATATATTTTTCTACCATACATACTTTAAGAGAAGGGATATGAAAATTTAAAAACACTGGGAATTCCAAAATCCATGCTTCCTAACTCCAGATACCTTTAAATAAAAAATCTTCACAAAAACCTTTTAATACAAGCAAGACCACAAATAACTTAAAGATAAATTTCCATCTAGCAGCTGCTAAAGTAATCTTAAAATAATATAGGCAATAATAGGCAATAATATAGGCAATAATTTTTCTAACATCCGAAACTTTAATTGTAGCAATTTCATCCTTTTATTTAACTTTAAAACAAATTTTGTATATAAACGTAGCTAAACTTGCTGCGAAATTGATGTTTCAACTGCAGCTCTTTTGGGAAAATATTTTAGGTTAAGTGTCATTTTATGAGGGTGTGGCAAGTACACTTGATCGAAAATAACCCTTTAAAACAGCGGAAGTAGGGCTAAACAACGCTGAATCGAGCATATGTGAACATGAAAAATTTTCCAAAAATAATTTCAATAAAATAAAATAAAATATGAAATAACCTTTTCTACTTTTATCAAGGTTTTAATATCTTAAAAGAGTTACTCTTTCTTTATGATTTTTAAATGAGCTCTTATGTGCTTTCTGCCATTCAATCTAGAATGTAAAAGTTTGTTAGTCAATTTGTCTCGTGCCAGACCTTAAAAGACATTATAACATCACACCACAACAGCTGCAAAAGATTGAAACAGCAAGACTTGCATCACTTGCAGCAGAATCTCATTATTCTTTGAATCTTTTAATTACGCGACGCAACTGTGTGACAACGAAATGAAAAATTTATTTTCTTCATTTGTTCTGTAGGGAATAACGTGATTTAAAATGAATAAATTTGTCATTTGCGTAGATGTTCCTTCAGCGCGTGTTGACGATATCGACTTGTTCATCGGGTAATCAAAGAGGACGCGTACGCATAGGTGGACGCATGGATGAACCCCAGCCATGGCCATGAAAATGCTGTTTACTTTGATGACGATTGTGCTGAGTGTAGCTTGGGAAGGAGCAACCGCCATCCTCGTTAACGTCTCTCTTCTAATGTACGATGAACGTCTCTGCTCAAAGCCCAACACCACTCTGTTCGAGTCGGCTTCCAAGTTGGCCCTAAGTCGAGCTCAACTTCCATCGTCGTTGCAGATCAATTTTCGATTCGTCGTCACGGAAGGTAAAAGAACCATTTCTCATTTTCTTCGTTTTACATTTCTTTTATTACACCAAAGTACAAAAGACTTGTTCATTTTCAAAAATGAAAAAAAGAAAAGGAAAAGAAAAAGAAAATTGCGAGTTGACATTTTAAGCAACACCATCTATCGATAATAAATGGGTTTAAAATGTGTTGTCTTTGAAATAAAAACTCTTCTCAAATCTGTTAAAGGGAACCTCACCAAATTATAGTTTTTTCTGGTACTTTGAGCAAGACAACAATTTTCAATTCCCATTACTGCCGAATGACTGCGCATGCTTTTTTGCAATTCGCTATTCGCTACTTCCCGAGATTTATAATCCCTTGGCCTCCCTGTGCACCGATTTGACCGGGCTGTTGGATGGTTGAAAACTGTGCTGGGCAACCGGAAGATAAACGTCCTGCTCCCAAAGAGAACTCGGTAAACGGTTCCTGACACGTGTGGTAAATGGTGCCAGTACTTCTTTGACGCAGAGGACAACATTTGAAATTTCGCGCGCAATTGTGGTCACCGGAACAAGGCGTAACTGTTGCTTCCGGGAAGGGAACTAACGGTATGGGCCCGTCCGGACTTCCGAAATCATTCGTTGGACATTCACCAGGTTTGTCTGTCGAAAACAAATAAGAGAAGATGTAACGAAGTGCAAAACTGTCTGTTTGTGTCGACCTATTTTCACGAATTCAGGAAACCCATAATTTACTTGTGTTTTCCTGTTTGTTTCGTCAATTTATGGGGATTTTTTAAAACTGGAATTGCGTGTCGGCAAAAGATGGCATTTTTCGATGTATATTGCCGATGTTATTTGCAGAAATGGGATGTGTAAAGCAAACATGAAATCGAGATTATTGTGTTTATTTAACTTCTCTAGTCCTTGCCTTTTTGAGTCAATTCAGGAATATTTGCAAAGATAATAAAAGCGAGCTACGAAGTTTTATCGCTGCTATTTTATACTTTATACATTTTTATGTAAAAGAAGAAAATATTTGCTTTTCTGGTGTCAGTTTTGTTATGTGTTTAATCTTATTTTTGAATGCGGGAGAAGTGCAAACATGGGGTTTCAGTTTGGAAGAATTATTTAAAGAAAGTAAAAAATTGTGCATATTAAATTAACAATTCTTGAAATGTAAAATTTCAAAGAATTTCTTGTCATTTTTGGAATTGTGAATTTTTGTTTTGAATTCTGGCAATTGAAAGAAATTGGAATTTTTAAAGACACGGCTGAATTCTAAAACAAATCGAAAATAATTAAAATTCTAAGAAATTCTACACCTTTGGCAGAAATTCAAATTTTCTAGAGAAGTTCTGCTGAATTTTAAGAGCTGTGAACAAGTCCAGATTGTACCAGTTAAAATTTGGCCAAACTTCAAACTCACAATGCAAAGCCATTATCACTTTGTTTTCAGCAGAAATATTAGAATCAGATGCAAATCCAATAAAAGCATTGATTCTCACTCCCACAATTCAAAAATCCAAAAACAAAAATCCCACACAACTCAACTTAAAATTTATAATTTTTTACATTGCGGATTTTCTCTATACGTACCGTACGACAAAGAAATCCCACAATTCTCTCAAACCCCAACCTCCAAAAAACTTAACATCACGTTTAACTACAGTATTTAAAAAAAAAAAAAGACATTGATTGATGTCTTACTCAGACACTAATTTCCTTGTAAATTCGAAAATTCCAAGAGAAAACATTTGCAAGTTAAAAATCTAATGCATCGAGTTGAATAAATTAAACTCTCAGCATTAAATTTTCTCCTCAAATAAATTCACATAAATTTACCACAAGCACAAAAACATTAAAAAAAAAAAAAAAAAAAAAAGACTCACGTGGACAGCAATTTGGAGGTTTTGCGATGCAACACGCACCCGCTATAAGAATCGGACAAACATCGCAGTCTATGATGCCCTTGCAAACGGGCGCGTAAAAAACAATCAGCAGAACGTAAATTAATATGGACTTCATGGCTGATGAAATTTACTGAGCTCTTCCCGCTCGCTGCAAAGCAAAATAGACAGTTGTTCAACTCGGCGCGGTGACCCTTCCTCTCTCGTTCTCATTTGAATGCGGAAGGTTCCCCACTTTTTTTCTCTTCAAACGGATGGGGAACCGGAAGAGGCACATATTAAACTACACCAGAAAGCGCACATACACAACAAAGCTTGTGCACTGTTTACAAAATTCTCCTAACGGATCGGTCAAACCATTGTCTTGAAAAGCGTCTTTTGTGCACTTTTTACTTTGTTTACAATCATCAAGTTAAGCCTTTTTTTCTTTTTCTCTTTCTTTCCCTTTTTTTTATCGCGTCTCCAAGCCAAGTTTGGAAACGATCGATTTTATTGCCAACGATTTTTACAAAACATTTTTTAATCTTATGGTTGAAAAGAAATAAAAAAAAAAAAGGAGAAAAGTGTTCTATTTTTAATGATATTCAGAATTAATTTCAAATGGCTTTGGGAAATAAAAATAAATACTACGATCAAAATCCGAGCCCCGATGATTAATTTATGAGTTTTCGAAAAGTTTTAACTCTTTATACGCCGGAATACAACATAATGGAATCAAGAATAGAATTGGTTGCCATGGCAACTGAGGAAACGCTCAAACATCACCGAGCGTCTCATCATGTTGATCCCGAATTGACTACCGTACCATATTTGTTTTTTACACTTTTAATATTGGGTTCGATTTCAAGGTTGTCTGTTACCAGGCAATCCAAAGCTAAAAATAAAGTGTAAATTAGAAAATAGCGAATCCATTTCGAGGTTTTCGCTGCTTTTCACACTTCAATTAATTCGAAACGTGATCAGTGGCCACGAAGGAGTGCATTAAAAGTGAGGTATCGGTTATATTTGCATCATTAAGCTTCAAGTAGAGCTTCTTTCGGCTTATTTTACACCATGAAATCTGAGTTCAGTTTTAAATTAATGATGGCGATCGCCACTGACTGGCTCGTGCTGACCTGAGTACAAAAGCGAAAAACCCTGGCTGAATTCAAAAAAATGATTTGATCTTCTTTGAATTTAAATTTGGAAAAAAAAAAAGTAAATGGTAGAATTTTTTCCTCTTATTTATTTCGAATTGGTACGATTTAATGAAATTTAATATTGTACTATGTCGATTCCATATTAAAGCAGCCAGACGAAGGAATTAAGTTAAGTACTGCGTTGCGTTGGCGAAATTGAAACGAATGTTTTTGCTGGATGGGATCTCAGATTAAAGGTTCCAGACTTTAAAATCCCCTTTAGTCACAACTTTCGTGCAGTAGGAGTAAATAAACTCTGTTGAGGTCTAATAAACGGTTTCAACTTGATTATGTGACATTATATGCCATTGGTCAATCAATAACAAGTAGAAAATTTCTGCCATGTCATTTAATCACAATGCTACTAATGGTGTTTTGCGGGAATAAATTGTTATTAAATTAATGCAAAAAATTGTCAATAGTTGATGCGGCTTTAATCCTAGTTATTGTCACTGACAACGCGTGGTGGCGCTGTCATTAAAATTGAGTTTACGTACTCTGGTCTAGACTGTAGTAAGAGTAGACTTTTGAGTTGACTAACAAGTAAAATATCTCACCCCTCCAGACATTGAAATTCAAAATGATTACATGGTTCTGTTTCTTTTTTCCGACGAAATGTAAGAGAACTTTAAATCATGGCGAGAAATTTCAATCCAAAGTGAGACAAAGAAAAGATTTTCGCAAGCTCCTAATGCCAGTCATTAGAATTAAATTACTTTTTGATTCAAATTCGATTACAGGTTCACTAACTATCAAGGAATGCTTCCAATAGTCCCGAAATTCTGTTTATTTACAGTTTTTCATCCACCTTTTCTTTGCAATTCGATCAATATTTTTTCCAGACAAGAAAAACCACAGCCATAATTAATTAATTAATTAAGTAAAAACGTTCAATAAAAAAGAAAAAAAATTTAAAATTTCTTTTTTTTTTCCCTTCTTCTTTTGATGTTTGTTTTGTTTAGTTGTAAGAATTTTTTCCTTTAACTATTTCCAGATGAATGTTCGGAAACGGGCGGCATATTGGAATTTGTACGCTTAATGAACAACCCCGAAGTGGACGCTGTCATAGGTGCAGTGGGGTCGCCAGTGTGTCAAGCAGCGGTCAGTTTAGCTGCCCAACGACTCAAACCGTTCGTCTCGTGGCGTTGCGCCGGGGTTTCGACCACGGACCGTCAGTCGTCGGCGTTTGCACGGACAGTTCCACCTGCATGGCACGTGGCGCACGCACTCGTGGCTCTAATTCGTCATTTCGGCTGGAAATATTGTGTGGTGGTGACGACGGACGAAGGCGAGTGGCCGTTACTCGCTTATGAGATCGACTTGTTGCTGAGAGAGTCGCGCCACATCGTCCGTAATTACATCATTCTTCATCAACAGGGTACAAGTCGTGAAGCCAAAGACCGATTATCCGCTATAGGACCTTTGGTTAAAGGTGAGTTGTTGTTTTTATCTTTTATTTCTTTTTTTCCCCTCTTTTTCGACTGTGTTAGTTTTATGTGGGCAATAAACTTGAAAAACAGCGGATTGCCAAAGCGGTGACAAATGCGGTTATTTCTGCCGCAAATAATGCGAAAAGAAGTTATTCAGTTAATAGCAGTGGGAATTCGAGTGTGATTTAATTGGAAAGTCATCAATTAAGAATGTTTAAAGGAACGACGCACTTTAAAGTTGCATTTTTATTTCTCGCAATAAAAATCCTTAAGTTTAATGTGGCTGAATTTTACTGTAGTCGTAGTACGCCATGTCGTTTTTTTTATATATCATCAAAAAAGCAAAAAAGAAACATTTTTGTTTTAAAAACTGTACAAATCTAGTTAAAGATTTTGTCAATTTCTGGCCAACTGAGTTATAAAAATATTTTTATAAGTCTTAGCTAGAACCTGGAACACGCACCATTTAATTCCGCATTAAACGAAGCGACAATGACAAGTAACCGGAAGTGAATCCCTGCCATCTGGCGAGTTTTTTTTTAAACATTGGACGTTAGGGTTAACGACTAGCACGTTTTGCAAGTTTATTGCTCGTTTTTAGAATGAATTTGCCAGCAAGATCTCGGGCACCAGATAGATAAGTGAATTTTAATTATTATTCGACAAGATAAGGAAATTTTACGACTGTGGCATCGTAAATCAAACACGACCGCCATTTTTAAGGTAAACAAAGTATCATAATTTGATAATTACGAGGTGAAACTGGTGATAATTACAACTAGGGTTGCCAACCGTCCCACATTTGGCGGGACTGTCCCTGATTTTAAACCCTGCGTCCCGCGTCCCGCCATATTTT
>JAQFZP010003510.1:0-10059 GCA_034695745.1 Geophilus truncorum | reverse complement strand
GACCAGTCCCTAAACCCGTTCGGGACCGGGTCTGGAAACGGGACCGGGTCTTTTCCAGTCCCGTTCTCATCCCTAGTTACCGCGTTAATGGCCGTCTCCCGCCTCATCATTCCTCCGGGTCTTTTAGTTGTCTAATTGACCTCGGATATGTCAACTGGCGACGAGAAATAATACAAACCTGTGCAATTGAACATGACCTTCTTCATAGGCAAGTTATCAGAGTATGATCTATCCTCTGATTGGGACATTTACATCGAACAGTTGGAGCAGCTCTTTGTTGCAAATTCAGTCAAAGATGAGCTCAAAGTTGCGTACCTGCTTTCAACCATCGAACAATCGGCGTACACATTACTACGAGATTTATGTGCACCAGTGATACCCAAAGACAAAGTCGTACAAAGATCTCACGGACATAATGCAGAAACATCAAAAACCGAAACCATTAAAAAAGGCAGAGCGGTTACGATTCGTTCGAATGTTTCAAACGGGCAATGAGACGGTTAGTGAATATTTAGTGCGCCTGAAAGCTGCTTCTAAACACTGTGGATTTGAAAATCGACTCAATGAGTGCATCTGTGATCAATTTATTAGCGGTTTGAAGTACGAGAACATTCAGCGCCATTTACTCAGCATCGATGACATCAAACTGGACAAAGCTTTGAGTACAGCTATTGCAATAGAAACTACTTCTAAAGAAACTGTTAAATTTCACGAGACAACTGATGCTTCGAGTGGGACGGTTGTGAAAAAGCTGCACCAGCAACAAGGCTCGCGTTCAACATCAAACGCAGTACCGAGGTGCGCAGTCATCATCTGACCAACGTGAGCAAAAACAACGTCCACAACATCAAAAGAAGGCTCGTGAGTGTTTTTCCTGTGGTTCCACGCAACATATAAGGAACCAGTGCAAATTTAAGGATGCAGAATGCCACAATTGTCATAAAGGACACATTAAGCCTTTTTGTCACTCAAAACCGGCAACAGATGGCGCCACTAACTCGAGCAAAGACAACAATAGGAATTCACGTCAAGTGGGTTTAAACGTCGTTTCAGCTCTATTTTTGTCTGTGATGTTAGACAAGGTCAATTTGCGAATGGAAGTGGACTCTGGCTCAGCAGTGACTCTCATTGACCGTAAAGGCCGTTTCACAAAGTTTTAATCGCCGCGATGCGATTTGCTCAGTTATCGCGCGACAAGTGATTCACAAACAAATCGCGTCACGTGGCGATGCAATGCGTTTGACTGTTTGGTCGCGTGAGTGCGCGACCAAACGGTTGGAATTTAATCGCGCGATAGCCCTGTCGCAACCAATCACAGGCCAGCAGCTGGTCTGTGATTGGCTGCGATAGTCTCATGTTGGCCGCCAGCATTTATGACTGGCAAGATGGCGGCGTGCAAACAATCCCGCTTCGTCCAGTCTAATGCCCCGTCGTGGATTAGTAACGGTCAGTGAGACCAAAAATTAGGTAATTAACATTTCTTTGTTGTGCTTATAATAAAAATCAACTAAATTTTCCGGTCGTCTTCCATTTTCACAACACTTGTTTACTATCGCATAGCGAACACTTTGTGAAACAGTGGTCGCGTGCCGGTGCGACAGTGTTATCGCGTGGTCTCGCGACAGTGCATAATGAGCACTCCAACGTTTTTTAACAGATGCTTTGCTGTGCTTAATAAGCACTTGCCAGCGGCTAGTGGAAGCAGAGAAAAATGTAAAAATTGACTCTACTGTTCCAAAAAATGTTACACAAGATACAGTTTGTGCTAATGAGTGTTGGCCACATAAATTAATTGAATGATCAATACATTCAACAAAAACTGCTTTTTTGTTTTTTGCTTTAAAGTAATTAGGACATGAAAAATAAAACTTAAAATTTTTATGGAACTACAAGAAATAATACCTATAAAAACGAACTGACATGGTTAAATTGTTGTAGACAGGCTAAAGTTCAAGAAAATCAACAATTAAAACGCTAATTTTGACGCGCTCGTCAAAAATGAATAAAATCGGAAGTGACGTAGATTGGGGAACTCACTCTACTCATGCGTGTTGTAATAGTAGTAACTTAGAAGGCAATCACGTTGTAAACGGCATGTAAAAACTAAAGAATGGTCACTTTTTGGTATGGTATAGGATCTTATTATATACTGTATATAACATGCAAATAATCTTACGAGACAACATTAAGTCACTCGACATGGGCCGACTGCCGAGAACCAGCTGCCGCCGAAGCATCCGGATTTGCGGCGAAACATTGCCTGCACTCCGTACTCGTGTTGACGAGTATTTCGGCCGTTACTGCCCACGATTGTTGCAAGGTGTTTTAGCTGCACTGAGCCTGAGTGTTTGTGAGTATTTAGGCTGCGACTGTGTCCGAGTTTTGCCGCGTCTTGGCCGCTGCTGCACCCGAGAGACGCGACCGCAATCGTTCGTATCGGCGGCCGAGGCACGCTGTAACAGTCGAACTTACATAGTGTTACGAACGTTTGACATATATGCACTAACCTTATGCGCTCATATTGTCATAAAATTATCAATAAAGCGATGATCATTCACATTATTACCGCTTTGTTTACAACGTGGTTCCCCAACCTACGTCATTTCCGGTTTCCTCATTTTTAAGTCGTGCAGTGAAGTATCACGACAAAATCAAGTAATAACTTTTAAAATATTTAATATTTTGAAAAACTGCTTTCAGAAATGAAATGCAGCCCTTAAAATACACTAAAAAAACTTATACTTTTCGTGTCCTAATTACTTTAATAATGGCTTGTACTCCTCCATGTACGCCACTTATAACAGCTGCATTGTCATAGCCTTGAGAACGACACATCATAATATCTAAACCGTCACTTTCAAGCTTTTTAAGAATTTCATCACTTAGATCAGCGGCTTTTTTTCTTTTTAAGGAAAAAAATCCAAGGAATACTTCTTTGACTTCCACTTTTCTATTATCAATTTTCACAAAACGAATCACTTCAGACATTTGATCAACATGTGAAATGTCGGATGTGCTATCAAACATGACACCGAAATATTTTGCCAATTTAATTTCGTTGACAAGTTTAAATTTTTACGTTGTTCGATAAAACACTTATGAATTCATTTTGTATATCTGGTGACAGGTATGATACTTTTGATGATTTACCATGCTCCAAATTCAAGATGTGTTCTTTCAGCACTACATCATACTTCGAAATTAGTTTGACTAGTTCTAAGAAGTTGCCTTTATTTGTAGTCTTCTCCTTCATCATGTCCACGAAATGCTAAGTTTTGTTTAGCCAGGAACAAAGTTATATCTAATAATATAAATAAAAGACCCTTCCATTTCTGTTTTTCAGCATCAATTAATTGCAAAGCTGAGTCATCTATTGTTTTGTGCAATTTTAACCTCATTTCTAAAGTTTTCCACCTTTCAAGATCTTCCAGATGTTCATTTCAAGTTTCATGGTCGGCCACTTTAGGATTTAGTTTCCACCACTTCTGAAATGCAGTCACAAATGCAGATTTTGTATCAGTGCTATTAGTGGCAGCAAACAAACGACAGCAGAAGCAGTACAGGTTCTTAGTGATAAGAGAATAAACCATCCACGATCGCAGAATATTTTCACCATCAGGCAGCTTCTTATAAAACCATTCTTTTGAAAGATGTCGAACATTGCCTTTAGTATTTAACTCGTGCCTAGATAGTCCCAAATGGTCCTTCTCTGTTTTGGAAATCTTCACTTCTTTTTTTTATGATCTCAATGCAAACATTAGCAGGAACTGGTATTCTCCAATGTGAGACGGCTCTCAAGTCCTGCATAGTTAATGATTTATTCATATTATTATCGTTTTCGACAGTGGCAGCATTATCAGTATTATCACTGTCATTGTCAGCAGTTTCTTCTGATCGTCTTCTTCATGGATTGTCGTCATTTTTGTAATGTCGCTGTTATCTGAATCATTCCTTACATCAACGTGAAAATCAGAATCTGTTTCTTTTGATGAACTTTGGCTAATATCATTTATATCAGTTTTTGTAACATATTTGAAGATGGGTGCAGATATGCTCTGAACTGCATCAATTTTAACCTGTTTTGCTTTTCTCTGCTGACACCCACTTTTCCTCTTAGATTTATGAACTCCCCGAGGCATATTTCACTTTTGTGGTATTTGATATACGTTTATACATACGTAGCTAAAAAAAATAATCTCTATCACTATCATGGACGCATAATTACAATTACAAGAATCAAGAATGTTTGGTATATTTAATATTTTACGGAGTGCTTATTCATTCGACAATAATGGCCACCATTCCCTATGCATAACTGAACTAGAATTTCCGTGATTTTTTCCTTTCTGTCGTCCGTTTGTTAAAAAAGGTTAGGTTAGGCTCGGGTCACAATTACAAGCATAAACGGCTGAAAAAGTGCCGTAAAAGAACGTAAACGAACGAGATAAGATGTTACATAAGGTATTTGTAACCACCTCTGATCTGAAATATTATTGTAAAGATATCTGACGAGTAAAGAAGTGTCAATAAGAAGTTAGAAAATGGAGGAAATAAGGCAAAGTATTCAGCAGTTTGACAAATGTGGAGATGGGTGATGGTCTATGATTTTAAATTATGAGTAATAAATTATGACAAATATAAATTTTACAAATTTGATTTCTTTACATTTAAGATTCAAATAAAAAGAAAGAAAGAATAAGTTAATAGATGTTTTTATGAATCGTATATACAAGGTTATAACAAAAGAAATTGACAGTTTCAACATTGTATTACATCAAAACTATTGTAGATATTGACATTTACTTTTAATGGGTTTGTAGAGAAACTCAAAAAGTTTTTTTTCTCATAGGCAAGGCCGTGACATCAGCCATCACGTGACCGCCAAGCTAAAATGCTGTTGAAAAAACATTTTTCATGCTGCAATTGAACAAAAATAATTCGGACTCGCTCGTTGGCCACCTCGAAGCTCAGATTTAATCCTATGTGACTTTTTTCTTGTGGGGATACATCAAAAATAACATTTTTGTTCCCCCACTTCCAGCTGATTTATATAACCTGAAACAAAAAATCACTATAATATAATTGCTGATGTTACTGAAAATATACTGATGCGAGTTTGGAAAAAATTCAAATTTTTCCTTTATATCTGCGATGTGACTCAGGGTGCACATATTGAGCATCTTTAATTACTTCTAAAAAAACGTTTTGAGTTCCTCTATAAACTCATGTAAATTAAATGTCAATATCTACAATTATTGAACTTGCCAAACTAAACAAGACGCAAAGAAATGATACGAATTGAAATTTTTGTTTTCCTCAAATATTATGATCAGCTTTGAAAGAAAGGGAAATGGGCGGAGCAAAACTTTTATCTAGTCAACTGAAATTGTTACTTTGACTATGATTCCAATTGTCAGATTTTTATATTCTGTCTTGGAAAACTGATGAAGTTTACGAATAATTTCATAAATAAGCAATTAAAATGTCACTACAGGAGTCATCGCTTATGTCATATTACTAAGATTTATGACCACTGACCACTTCTCACAATTGTTCATTCTGTTCATTTTTTAGATTTTAGTTTTAGGAAGTGTTAGATCAGCTGGTCAGGTCAGGTGAATAAGTGAATTCACGGAAATTGCACTTGCACTTATGTTAGTTCGCGCGTTTTTTTCTATTTCTAGTTCAGTTATGCATAGGGAACCGCCATGCGCCATTATTGTCAGACGAATAAGCTCTGCCTATATTTTATTACAAATTATTGAACTATCCACTTACCTTGATGTTAGTTTTTAGATATCTTTTCAAGACTTTTATAATCCAGCGTTACGGTTACCGTCATGATATTTTCACATCACAATACCCAATACAATAGTAAATACGAAATGAAATGAGCAGCCGACTGCCGAGGCCGAGTCATGCAGCCATCTTAAATGACAAAGTTGCGTGCGTATCTATTCTCTAGACTACGCAGTCGCAGTCAGCAGTCAGATTTTTTTTGAGATTTTTAGCGGTTATTTCATTTAATTTCATGGAGTTTTTGTAAGATTTTTTTTTTAATCGCGGCGGGGTGTCACCCTCAAACGGGTGCCACCCGGTGCGGGCCGCCCCCACCACCCCCCCTAGCTACGCTACTATGTCTCAAGCCTTGCAAGTGCTCGTTTTCTGATCTCATTTAATAATTCTTTCTGTTCGTGGCGTCTGGGTGCTGCTAGCTTCTGATTTCAATGTGAGATTGAGTGTTGGAATGGCAGATGGACTTAGAACAGGTTTGTATCTAAATTTATACTTCTCCAGATTCAAAAATTCATCTCATTTGAAGTGCACAGAGCACATATGTGCTTTTTCTGGGTTCAGATTTTCATTTGGATCACAAGCTTCAACCCAAACAACTTGAAACTCTTTATCTTTTGGAAATTTAAAAAAAGACACATTTTCTTCCTGTTTTTTGACACTTTTATCCGAATTTTTACACGAAATTACAGCGCAAGTAGGCATTTTTATTCATTTGTACCGCTAAGCAGACGACCTTGGAGAATTATGACGTAGTGCTAGTTGATTGGCTGAAGCTGTTGAATCGATTTATCGCGGGATGGCGCTACCTTATATATGACTCTCTTTCTACCTTGGTGGCGCCACCCTGCGACGTATTTACTAAATACGGTATAAGGCTCTCGTTAATTCAACCCTTCAACCGTGTACTAATCTGTACCGGTACTTAGTATTTGAAAACAGTTTATGCTTTCTACATATTGTCACGATAGAGCCCGAATCTGCCACCAGAGGGCAGCATCAGTGTTGATTTGATGCGATTTCTTAACACCAGAGGGCGTTTCCCAACACTAGAGGCGCCACTAACTAATTATTCACAGATGACATCACACATGGGTATAAAACCCCCAGCACAGGACAATTTCATCAGTTCTGTGGCAGAGCTGACCGCTTAGGTCTTGCTCAGCCCAGATCTTCCCATCCAAACTCAACTGTAATAGTTTTTACCTTAGTTTAAAAAGTAAAAGTTAACTTAGAATTTTATTCCTCCATGACTTAGTTTAATTTGCAGAAAAGAACATAGTTTAATTTTCCTTAGTTTTTTGGAACTTGAACTTAGTTTATTTTTTCTCCAATCATGATTTAACTTATGTTTATTATTTACGCTGTTTAATATAATTTATTGGGTTGTATTTGATTTAGTTATTTATTTGAGTTATGTTACATTTAGTTATTTACTTTATCATTTGAATAAATTTAACTGTGTTAATTTGAGTTTGATAAACCTGGCTCATGAGTTCAAATCATTTCTCCTGGTTATACAGTATTGCGCGTACATTAAAGATCCCATTGAATTAGGAAATTAGCTTAACCATAAGAGTCATTTAGACTTAACCTTGGATTTGGCAAAAGTGACGCATAACAATATTTTGCCGCTTTGGACTCTTTTCGCCTATAATTTCACACTTGCACCGAGAATTCAAGGGAGTTACAAATTCTATGTGGATAGATACAATAGTTCTCCTTTTCCAGTTTACTTTTGCATTGAAAGAGCTGTTTGACAAACACTGTGACGAAAATAAAGGTTGTTTTCGTAATATGACGTCACATTTTATCAAAATGTGAATTTAGTATTTTTAAGTAAATAAAAGATGAAATATCATCTTTATAATAATATAATTTATTATTATTAGTAATGAAATATCATTACCATAATTTATGAGAGTTTAAATGACGAAACACTAATGATGCGAGCTATTGATGTCGGCGACACGCGCCAAGTGTCCGATTAGGGTTAATTACTGACCCGTCAGGAAGGAATAAATTGAGTACAGAACTCAATTAGCATGCAATTTATAAGCTAAATAAGCGGTTTTACTCACTTTTGCGCGTAGAATCCGATTCTGAACTTAGAATTATGATCCAAGTTGGTTTTAGAGGTGAAAAGTCACTTTTGTGGTCCGCTACATTTCTATAAGAGATAGAAATGTGCTTCAAAGATGGATTTTAGGTAAATCCATGTTGATGAAACGTTTTCCGGATGAATTATCATCCTATCTTTATTCCTTTATAATTTTATCGACTTGCTACGATAAATTGTGTAGTTTTTAGGAGAAAAACCGTTAGAGCCTAGATTTGGTTGCTACGGCAACCAGGCGACAGCTAGCTTGGCTGGGATCGTCGGCTGCAGACGATGGCCAATGATTACAGACGGGATTTGCATGCTGCAAATCCATTGGTCGCTTTTGACCTCTGACTTCATTCTTCACCATTGAAGGAGTTCTCTTTGTTTAGAAAGAGTATTTAAGGATGACTTTTGGAGGCAAAAGGCAGAACTCATTCTCACTTGAAACATAAGCATTGCTTATCAATTCAGATTCTTATGTAGAAACTGGTTAATTTGTAGTCTTGATATTTACAAGGTAAATATGAGCACGAAGTGGTAAATGGGCGTGCAAAGGCGGTCCTTGGCTTTGTAGGGCTCATGGTGAGGAGTGGCAAAGGTAGCTCCAAGACCCTAAAGTCCGATGCATCGTTTAAGCGGATAAGTTAGCTTAAACATGCGGTGAATGGTGCATTCACACCCGAAAAGTCGGTTATTCGGTCCCATCATGTCCTTGCGACTGGGCCATACTTTCCCTTCCTCTTCTCTATTTTTATCTACAGTTTCCAACTGGAAACAGACAGTTTGTGAAGATCACAAGACAGAAGATTTCCTTCTCTTCATTTCTCTTCTCATCAGTGAAAGCCAAGAAAACCGGAAACAGCATTTTCCCTAGTTTTACTGCTATAAACATTTGACATTTTAATTAAAAGTTCTTTTCGTCGTTTTAGTGATTGTTTACCAGTATTTTGTGCCGTGTGGATTTGAACCAGGATCGAGGATTCGTACCGTTTCCAGGACCACTAGGACGACAGGAAGTGCCGCCATCTTGGACGATTGGAGCCAGGAACCGAAAGTCAACCGAAGATTTCAGTGAAGTTTAGAAGAACTCTACTTTTGGTGATATGTTTATTTCGTTATGATTATTGGCTTTTTAAGGTGTTCAAACACCCTACTGTTATTCCAAATTCTCATTTTTATTGATGATGTTATGTTAATTCCTCTTTATTTATGTAATGTTAATTCTGATAATTTTATGCCGAGATTCGTTTCTCATTCGATTGAGCAAATCGATGACGATTTACCACCTTTAGTTGCGAATCATTAATTATAATGATTGTCGGTATTAGTAGATTGAATAATACGATTCTCTTAATTGAAATTATTGTTCTCGAGCATAATTTTGTGTAAATTCCGTTTTACGCTTTCAATGTTTACGAATTAGACTACTGGCGTCTCTTAGGCCAAAGAATGTTGACCCATTAATTGTTAAGGTAGACAACTCATTGCCGCCCCCGTAGGAATTTATTTGATTGTTATTAAATTTCCCATGGTTAATTGACATTGTTTTACGTTCATTTATTTGCATTGCGCGTTGCACATTGGGTATTTATATTTTCTAGCTTTTAATATTAACTTCCGGCTTACGTTTTAAGCCTTATTAGTTATCTAGCCTGCCGCTAGATGGCGAAAGTAGTTAATCACGTCACAACACCCTTTATTCACCATTAGAGGAATGGTGAATATGAGAGAAACAATGTTCAGTCTTTCAACCCTTTTAAAAATAGCTGTATATCTGCTCGTGTTTTGGCTCATATAAAAACAATATGTCAACACGTATAACCTGGATGAAATCACCGATTACTACTACTACTACCAGAAGTATTTACTTCTGCTACTACTTAATTTTTCTTCACAAAAATACCACACAAAACTTTCAAAGAATAATTACTATACACTATAATAAATACTCATAAAATGTATGAAAATATTCTCTTACCTTGTAAGTTGTATCTTGCTCCGCGGTCCGAGGGAGTCGCGTGGGAAAAATGAGAAATTGTAATTGCCGCCACCAGAGCGCGACCAAATCAGCGCATCTTCCAGGTGCAGTGTTACCAAGTCGGTGTATTTTTCACTAGATCTAGTGTACATTTTTCCGTCTAGTGCAGAATCTAGTGCAAAGA
>JAQFZP010003509.1:0-10062 GCA_034695745.1 Geophilus truncorum | reverse complement strand
ATTGCGGTAGTTGAACAGCAGCCATTATCAAATTCCACGGAAGTAGATAGAGCTGGTGCAGTGCAGTTTGAATCGCTGATATGAAAAAATGAGTATTAAAAATGATCTCGTTACCTTACTTAATCTTCATTACGCAGTGAATATACTTTTGTGCACTTCTTTTGTTCTCCTCAAAACTGTGTATCCATTATGTGCATTTATTTTTCCATCGTCGAAATGCGAACTGGATTGGGTATGCAAATGCGATTAGATTTACAACAACAACAATTATTTAAATGGTTTAAATTTGTTTTTATTACAGAGAGAATGGGAGATTTTGATGTTTTTAGCAGTGATAATTGTTTTCCGAACGAGAAGATCAGGTATAATTAAACAATTGCATTTGAAATTATGAAAAAATTAATTTTCTTTTCTTTACTTACGTTTAACAGGATCGACAACTATGTTGGCCTATTTGTCATCCTCGTTCATGTACATTAAAGTTGCCAATTTGATTTTATACTTCCAATCCGACCCGCGTTTGGCTGTGTGTTACGCAGTTTTATGCATCCGTTGAGTAACAAAAATATCACTATTCTTAATACTGAAAAATAACATTTTTTATTTATTTTTTTTAGTGCAACTGCTTTTGTTACCAGAACCCGCGTACAAAGGTCCAGATCACGTGGTCTATTTTCGGGGGCCTAACATTTGGGATGAAATTAATAGCGATAGACGAGTCACGTGGTTGATCACTTTTTACGCACCTTGGTCACCTCCGTGCGCTTCATTTGCAACTATTTTTGCAAAGTTGTCAGCTGATTATCATTTGGATAATTTAAAATTCGGAAAATTGGACGTTGCACGATATCCCGCTGTTGCGAACGAGTGAATTTAAATTTACATTTTTATTAATTTTATTTGCTAACATTATTTAAACGTGTATTGCAGCTTTAGTATCGACGATTCATCGTTTAGCCGTCAATTGCCAACATTAATACTCTTTAGAAACGGTAAAGAGGTAGCGAGAAGGCCGGGTCTCGATGCGAAAAAGCGAGTCGCAAAGTTTTTCTTTAGCCAAGTATATTTTTCTTTCCATGCATTTTACTTTCCTATTGTAAAATTGTAAATTTCTAGGGCAACATTCAAACTGCCTTTGATTTGAATAATATATACGAAGAATGCAAGAAAAATCCATTAAAAGATAAACGAAGGAGAGGAGAAGGTGACGTCGGCGACGACGAAAAAAATAAAATGGAATAGAATTTTTATACGTCGTATGTGGTTAATTAGTGATTTACACTAATAGAAATAAGAAGTGGCATTTCGACATATAAGTACGAGTCTCTTCAGATTGTTAAACCGAGTGAGACGTGTAGTATGTTTACCAAAATAGTGTAAAATAAAAGTGAAATTTTTTTCGGATAAAATTCCGTAAAAATAAACAAAATTACTTAAAAAAAAATTAAAGAAAATCGAGAAAAGCTCAAGAAAATCTTGTCGACTCCAAAATTTAATTATCAAAAACTTTGTTATAACTGCCGTCAGATGGAGCTAACACCTTGTCATTCAAAATGCTCCGCTCTCAAAAATACATCAGCCATTTTGCATTGAGTAGTTAATTTGTATATAAAAAGAAACCGCTCTAGTTAAATAATAAATTACACAAAAACAATATTTCGTATAAATTAGTTACCAAATAGTTTGGAATTCCTTATAAGTGATAAAATTAACCGATTCTTTAATGACCGTCGATAGCTCAGTTGGTAGAGCGGTGGACTGTAGTGGTAATTCTAGACATCCATAGGTCGGTGGTTCAAATCCGCCTCGACGGAATTTTTTTTTTTCTTTTATTCTAATTATAAAAATCAAAAATTATAAACGAAATTCCATAACATTACTAACTACACGCATTCATATTTTATTCATTTCTTCAACTACCAATTCATTCACACAGTTAAAAATAAAACAAAAACAAAAATTTATACATTATTACTTTTATTACGTAGCACTGCAATTTCAAAACCGACAGTAACTCGGCTATCATGATTTCTCGATAGGATCTCTCGATAACACATTACTTAACACATTACTTAAAAACGTACAATATATAAAGGCAAAAAAAAAAATTAAGAGTAATTTATGATAATTGCAAACTTTCAATTTTTCTTGTACTCGATTCTTTCTACTTTTACTTCATCGCTCATTATCTGATAAACATAAATGACGACCGTCGTCGATTGAATGTCCATTAATACAAAAGAAGGAATGACAGAACTAAAAAATTAAAAATTTTATTACATTCGAGAAACCAATAATGTTATCAAACATTTTACCTGTCGATGGGACTGTAAGCACCCGTTGCAGATCCAGGATTAATATAAAATTTATTCTCCCGTTCATAAGCTTCAAATTTATGCGTGTGTCCGGAAATAAGAATATCGACGTCCAATTGACGCTGCACAAGCGCTAAACTCGCGGGATCTCCCCAAGGAACGATTTGATGTCCGTGACACAGACCGATTCTAAACTGACCGACAGTCACCACTTTCTGCTCGGGATAATTCATATTCTACAATTTAAAAAATTTAATAATTAAAAATGGTAAAAAAATCAACTTCGATAAACCCCTGATTACTTCATCAAAGTCTCCTCGAACCACATGTACGTCACTGGCCAACGTTTTTAGATAATCTAGCGATTCCTTCGTGCATAAATTTCCAGTGCACAGTATATGTTGTATTCTACCCGGTACCAACAACTTCTTGAATTTTGCCGGTACGCCATTGCAGCGGTGGGGAATGTGAAGATCACCCAACACGAGTACCAACTGTAAATGTAAAAAAATATGTATAAAACATTGAGTTGTCAGTCAAATTAATTCGCGATTTCGTACCATGACTAAAACAAGAAACCTCCCACCAGAGATTAAATTGAGATTAATCCGTGTTAGTTGGCAATGAAAATGAAGATTTTAATATTTCGTGGCCTGCTATACCTATGGAGGTTAAAACCATGAAATGTCAGAGAAAAACTGAAGGGTAAACGCGAGTAATAGCTAAATTATTGTACGGTTCGCCCACCTACTATTTTACTTACCACCATCACTGAACACGTGATACCTATATAAGCAACAACAGCTCCAATTGGTTTAAATACATATGTGTTTTTAAGAAACGGACTGTGATTGGTTCGTTTAATAGATGGATCATTTTCTGATGCTAGAGCATGCTGAGCTGAGACAGAGTAGAAAAATAACAAATCGACATGAAATATGTGATTGCCGGTGGAACGAATGTGAAGGGTGACTTATTTTGATTTAAAATATTTGATTAAATAGTAATTGGTTTTTTTCCCCCCCAGTTCTTGGACGAATAATTCACTGTTTGGCTAAAATTGGCGATGAATTGTATATAGAAACGACGGAAAAAGGGGTATAATGAATGAAACAAGTGCTATAAATTTATAAAATTTTAATAACAATTTTTTTTAGATGCTATTTAGGACCGTAAATGCACCCCGATCTGCTTATGCGTGTTTCACTATTTCGAAAAACTTTTTTGAAACTTTTAACACAAAAAAGGACAGCGATTCAATTAAGTGCAAACTTAATATAAAGGTTTTAAAGAAAATTCTAAATTTATAAATTATAGTTATTAACCTTTAATGTTTGATTTACATAGGCATTGCTTCCCATGTTTAAAAATTCAGCTTCACTTGAGAAATTGGTGGAGAAATGTAAAATTCATCTCGATCTCTCATCAGATAAACTCGTTTTTCAAATGCTGTGCAAATATGGTTTGTTTCAATGTAGAGATTAATAATTTAAGATTAACATTTAAAAACAAATGCTATTTTTAGGCATCCTCAAAACATATAATTTATTCTTCATCGAATGCGAAGTATTACAAGCCGCATTTAACAAAACAAGTTGTTGCAATTGTATCGCGGCTGAAGCGAAGTAAAAATTCAATTTTGTCAGGAAGTTCAAATTTTTCTAAATTCATTTTTATCATTCAGATTATTTGTAGAAGCAGTACAAAATTTTCATTCGAACCAAGACGAAATAACTTTAACGGTTACTAAAAATAAAGTCATATTAAAGAACTACTTAGATGACGATCCCGATCCAACGCAAGTGGTTCACACTGAAATGATGCTGGAACCCGAAGAATTCTCTAAATACGATATTTCGCAAGACGCCGACGTTACTTTTTGCCTCAAAGAATTGAGGGTGAGACATATCAGGTTAAGAAAACAGAAAACTTTTCTAATTTGTCCCGTTTTTTTTATTAGGCTCTATTGGCTTTTACCGATCCGAGCAATTACGATATATCGATTTACTTTGAAGCGGCTGGAAAGTAACAATTCGTACGCAATTGTATTCTTTTTAATGATAATCTCTGTTTCTAGACCCGTCGTGTTTTCGTTCGTCGAAAGTCCACAATCGTACGAAGCTGATTTCGTGCTTGCGACGGTGTCAAAAGACGAACAATTGACGCCGGTTTCTAATTTAACACCAGAACCATCAAAACCTAAGCGTAAAGCAAAAGCGAGAAAACAAATCACTAAAAAGTATAAACTGAATAAAAAGAACCGTCAAATGAGGAAAATCTGGCAGGGTTAATCAGGTTTTAAACGTACAGTATGTGTCATAATTTTTTTTAAGCTGTTGTCAAAGTTAAACAATTGAACATAAAATTTTTACTGGTTCTCTTGCCAATGTTTTCCCTGTAGGTTATTACGGTATGACTTTATAATAATTTTATTATCTTCAATTTTCAGACAAACATCCAGTGCATCAAAAGCGAAGTGTAATTTATCTTCAAATTCATTCAACATAAGCGAACTTTTGTCAAAACCTAGTACGTCGGCGGATCACAGCCGGATACTCTTGGGATCACTCGCCGAAATGTCCCCCGACCAATCGGATTCGTCCATAATGACACCGAACAAAAAAGTAATCTTATTTGGATTCCAGCTCGAATTTTTAGTTAAGTATAGAATTTCATAATTTTTGCTACGATCTAGGTGAAGTCTGTATTCAAGGCTCTACTCAAGACACCGAAAGTAAAAGAGTTACATTCTGCCGTGTTAGTGTCCGATTCAGACGACGAAGGATAAACGTTATCAATTTAGAAAATACGAACAAATTATAAATAAATTATTAAATTGTAAATTTACAAATATTATCAACTTTTAAAAAAAAAAAAATGAAAAAAATGATGATAATAATAATAAAGAAATGGTCATTTTATAATGATTTTATAATGATTTTTTAATGTCCGTTTTACATATCAAGATTAAATAATACAGAAATCATCAATGTCATATCATTGTAGATATTTCATCTTCAAGAGGAAAATAAAATCAAGTTATTTTTTCCTATTGCGTCATAATTTAAAGAAAAAATAAATCACAACGACCGTGGATGGCACCATAGTAACAATTAACAACATCGGATTACTTCGATGAAATATTTTTATCTCGTTTTCCATTTTTAAAGTGCAACCGACCAAAAGTTTAAAAATCGGTTCTTTTGCACTCGTCTTTCTTAGGTCTAGTGAGAACTTTAACGACTAAAGACAACGAGGAAAAAAATAAAAATCAATTTATTTACGTAATGCAGATCACAGTTCTAAAAGTCATCGAAAAATGTTTTGAGTGGGAAATGATACTTATTTATTTACATCGTACTTTGCAAGTGATTTTATACAGTTTGCGTTTTCTACAAACGGGGCACGAATTTTGAGCAGTACCTGAGACACCAGCTCCAAAATGTTTCAAAAATACATTCGCTTTCCACTGAATTCTATTCAGCGACATTTTTGTTTCTTTTGCCTTCGTTATTGGCTTCGAATGAAACGAGTATTCGACACTCTTTCGAAATGCATCAATCTCGACTATTCATTGCGATATGATTATTTTAAAAAAATTATAAAATTTCTAATTCCAGCACTAACTCCACAAAATTGCCAATTTTTAAAACAAAAATAAAAATATTTTACAAACGACACTACGACAACCAAACCGCTTAATTTCTCGGCTACACAAAATCTTGCATTTCACCAAAAACATAAAATGTTATAAAAATCTATTCCAATCCATCAATTTTGTAACTACATTCCTTATTACTCACTTTAATCGAACTCGGGACTAACTCGGCATAAAACCATTCTTAATGTCACATGGCTACGGATGCTAATAGGACCGTTATGTCGTCCGGTTTACCACCTACGGTGTCGATGCCATTTTCCATGGCTCGCATAGCGAACGGGGATAAATAATCCTCGTCGAATGCTAGTCTGCGCGCTTGTAAAGCCAGAGAATTTGCCGTTCGTTGCATGCTTTCCGCGTCGTAAGTCTGGAAATCAATGAAAAAAAAATTAAAAAATTGAATATTAAAGGAAAAAAAATTCAACTCGAGTTTCCAACCTGTAATTTCGATACTTCGGACAGGATCATGCTGTCGGGCATGTTATCGAACAAGCCGTCGGTGCTCACCAAAATGATGTCGCCATCTTTGACGGTGAAGTGCGACGTGTCGGCTGATTCTGGGCTTTTTTAAAAAAAAAAGAAAGAAAAAAAAAATTAAAACCATGTTAATTTCGATCTATTAATAAATTAATTACCCATCACTCAGGACGAGCCCGCTCTGTCCCGGTGGTGCCAAAGACAATTGGAATGGAGTATTGAAATAATGTTGTTGTTCTTCGGATCTGTGAACTATTCTCCCGTGCCTCAGTACTAGGAAACCCGAATCTCCTATGTTAGCTGTGTAAATACAGCAATCTGCTCGATTTAAAATCACTACGCACGCAGTACTGCTTCCTAGAAATCAACAAAATAAATTAAAAAAAAAATGAATAACAAATTCGTCATATTTGAATGCGGTCAATTCAATACCTATAATTTGTTCCTTATTTTCAATTAACTCGTAGTAACTTCTGGCGATGATGCTGTTGGGTAAACACGGATTAAACTGTCCACTGCAAACCAATCGTTCGCAGGTGTGCATTAAGGAAGTGGAGAAAAAAGAGGGGTCGATGCCATAAGTCCTCCATCCTCCGACGCCATCTGCTACACCTAAAAAAAATACAAAAAAATAATTATTTTTACAGTATGTTGCCATTGTGTTCGCAGCTTGATGCACGATAAAATAAATAAAAATTCCCGGAGGAGGTCGCAGTGTCATGTTAATGAGTTTCATATGTTTGTTCGACTTCCTTTAAAGGACGAGAATTCTATCCCCCATTCCTCCCTCCCCCATCCCCTTTTTACTCAAAAAAAAAAAAAAATAATCGTAAAAAGTTGTTTTTGTCTTTCCAAAACAAGTTTATCAAAGGTTGAGTGGAGTAGTGCCAGAATAAATTCAGACTTTCTCCTTTTAGATACATCATTGACGTTACACGTGTTTGTCACGTTTCGTTTCAATTCACTCATTTCTCATCGATATTAGAATTAATAAACTAAAATAAAAATATTACAATATTTTTATCGAATGACAAAAAAATTGAAATTTTATGCTCGTTGCTGCTACGTAATAAAAAAAACAACAAGAAACCAGACATGCGAACGATTAAAGCGCACACCGTAACGAATGTAGAGTTTAACGCGTTGTCAATGAAGGATTTCGATGGTATAAATGTCAAAGGCAAATGTATAAATAGTCATTCAAACACTTCTATTACAACCGCTGTGTCTTCTGGCTTTTATCTCATGTCTGAAGAGTACAGTTTATCCTCACCCATTACCATTACACATTTTCACGGGCCGCATATTGGACACCTGCCAATAACAAAGACCGATTTTCTTTTTAAAGTAACTTGATTAACACTCTAATAAATTCCCCGCTACATGTTTTAACAATCTTATATTTCGTTTTGTGTAACCATAATAAAATTTAGTTTTTTTTCCCATATGAAATAATTTTTGAATAAATTAGGTTACGGAACAAAGCGAGCGAAACCTGCAATAACAGGTTATGTTCAAAGCGTACAGCGCCACTTTCGGGTTATAAAGAGTTGAATATCATAATTGAGATCTTGATTGCTGTTAAAAATGTGTTTTGTGATAGATGTTACGCGTTTTTAGTTTTTATCCTCTCGTTCGATTGCATCACTTTGCCACTAACTGGTCGCGTTAAATTTGGCGTTGCTCACCTAATACGTCGGCGGATTTATGCTTGGCTATAAAACACGCATCGTCGCCGAATTGTCCTTTCCTAAGTAGAGAATTAGCGGTAAAATCCTTAGGGAATCCCGACCATGCGGTGACTAGTTGAGGTTCCTTTTTCCTCGCCCCTACGTCTGTAGTGTGAGTTAGTCCGCTCACTAAAGCTCGAGTTAGGAGTCTCCCATAAACTAGAACTGACTGCATGACACTGAACGCAATTTTAAGGTACTCGCGGTCATCTGAAAGATTTCAACTGGATCGGCTGAGCCCGAGACAAATTAAGTCCATCACGTAAGTCCATCACCTGCAGACGCCATGCCACTACGATTCAACTCAACATTACGTAATTTGCCACCAGGGAAAAGCGAATCAACTTCCACTCGACTCTGGCGATATCTGGTGATAAAAAATACAAATTTGTATAAATTAAGCTTGGTCTAATCGTTACTAGATGTCGCACTACGGCGGTGATGTAATTTCACGAAGAAATAAGACTATAAATAAATAACGTTTCCTTTATTATCGAAAAGATCGAATCTTTCTAATAACAATTTACATGGTTTATTTGCAAAAACAGAAAAGTTAGATAGCCTTCAAAATCAAAGACGCTTTTAAATGCCTTATTTTGTAATAACATTATATTTAATTTAATTATTTTGCGGTCCAGGTTCGTGCCTTTCTCCCCAGTTAAAACCTCCAGGTCTATCTTCCGGCAACGGGTTGTAATTCGGGTCGTTCGGATTTGGTTCCAAAAGAGACTTTCTGCAATGTTTAATAAATAAATAAATAAATTCAAATTTAAACGCATTTTGTCAAATTAAATTACATTATTCTAGGAGTTTGTAATATTCGGAAACCACCGCTCTGATTCGGGAAAATATCCTCCAAAAAGTAATAAACGTGTCCCACGAGAATACCTAAATATAAAAGAATTCGGTGTTTTATTTTCACTAGGGTAATTGAGACTGAAACTATTTTCTTACCTATAAAATCTACTACAACTGAATTGCCCAATAAAAATGAAAATCCGAGTAAGACCCAGGGTAGTAATGGTGCTTGAAAATTTAGAAGTCCGAAAAAATTCATTCGAACGAACGGATTCCTTCTACTCCAAATGTACACAAGCATTATGGTGAATGCTTGACTTAGAAATGGTAAATTTACGAATAATGCAATAATCTAAATGAACAAAAATCAAAAATTAATACATTTAAACTGGAAAATTAAAACTTATCCGCATACAATCATAACGGCGCCACCGAACAAAAACATATAAAAAAAATCGGCGGTCTTTCCACGAAATGACGCTTCTTCTAGCATTCGGCAATAACGATACGTAAAAATCATATTAAATAAAAAATTGAAGCCTATGGTTCCAAAAAATAAGAATGTTGTCACCAACCTCCATAACTAGAATAAACAAAAAAAACAAAAACATAATTACATGGCTTAATTCGATTTCCTTTAATATTTGTTATATAAAAACTACTCACTTGAAAATGTTGAAAAATTAGAATGGGATTGAAGTAAAGTTGGAATGGGGAAATTACTTCAAGTTGCTGAAGAAGAAATTCAATTAACGCTATTGTAAAGTTGTTTAAATAAATCTTTAATATTTACCACCGCAACAGTTGTGAGAACACACGCAGTCGTATACGCACGAGTTATAGGTGGAATGGCCATATACTCTTGCTGCAAATTCTGATACGCCATGTTTTTGTCAATAGTAAGAATCCAAACCGTAATAATATCAACTTGCTTCACATGTCAAATTCATTTATATTGACGTGTACTTTACTCGAAGAAGTGGGATGAGTCGTAGCGTTAAATTTAACCGGAAATAAGCAAACTAAACAGGAAACGAATTATCACCTATGGCGTGGCGCCCTCTGTCGATAGAAATTAGAA
>JAQFZP010003508.1:0-10064 GCA_034695745.1 Geophilus truncorum | reverse complement strand
ATGTGCGAGCAGAAGACGCTGCTCGAGTTGAAGGATCAAGGGCATAAGCTCGAGTTGAATGCTGCAAATGTCATGTAATTATAAACAAATTTAAAAAAAATTAAAATTTTTCCATTGAAAAATATATTGGAAAGTTGATGGAAAATATACATTTCACACTCTGATTAACAACTTTGTCTTTACTACAACTAATTTTCTAGAAAAATAAAAACATTTTTCCCAAATTTCTAAATAGAAAATTGTTATAAAAGTCAAGACAAAGTTGACTTTTTATTACAATTTCCTACTTTTAGATTTTGTAGTAATTCAACTTTCTAAAACAGCTTTTCAATAAATTTTCCATTTGAAAAATTTTAAGATTCAGGAAATAATGCCAGCAAATGCTGTCTTTCATTCATAACTTAAAGAAAGCCTTTAGATATAATATTAAACGACTGCAGAAATAGTTTAACATAAAAAATAAACAGTTATAAGTGAAAAGCAGCATTTGTAAACGTTATCCCGAAAAAGAGAGGTCTTGTAAATTTTTAAATCTTTAAATTAGTATTGGCAAAAGCGACAAGTTTTTATCAGAAGCAATGATGGCTTTTAAAGAGGAGCAGAACAAACATCTTTACATGGAGAAGAACAAGATCCACGAAGCCATAGAGGAAATGGAAAACGAGCAGAAGTCTCATTTCGCCAAAGAGATTGAGGAAGTTGATGATTTGATCGCAGTCTTGGAGCAAGATCAGAATCAGCACTTGCAAGAGGAAGGCGATCAGACCTTAGACGCGGTGCACAAGATCAAAACCGAACAGATACGTCATTTGAAGGCAGAGTGCAAACAAGTTGCGGAGACTTTAGAGAGGTTGCAACACATGGCGAATAAAAGCATCGAGATTGAAAAGAACCACGTGCAGCAAGCCATTGAGATGATCGAGAAGTTTCAGAAGGAGGATGCGTTTAATGAACGCAGGCATATTATGCAAATGAGGTTTCAGTTTGTGAAGAATAATGAAGATAAAAAAATAAAAAAATAAATATTTATTTATTCTTTATTATTCTAATTTGTGAAATTTTTTTGTATTTCAAAATAATTTGTACTGTGACTCAAAAATAGTCAAAAAAAAATTAAATAAATTTTTTGATATTTATATATTTGTCAATTATTATTAATCTAAATTTTTTTCCCCCATTGAGATAAGTTTTTTGAGCGCGAAATTATTGAGCTATTATTTCCACTCACCACCGCCAGCTGGCGCTGAGCGACGGATAGCAACAAACAATCAAACGTAGTATTTCGTGCGCGGAAAAATTGTTGAGGTATTAGAACGCCAATCAACGTTCTATTTTTCAAGACAAAATTAATTTTCGTGTATATTTTTGATTTGAAAATGTTAAATTTTTTAAATTTTTGTTTAAATTTACCAGAGATGAAGAGACGAGTATAAATAACAGGTACAGAAATAACTCTGTATAAAGGTGCACATGAGAAGCATAGGAAAACTGTTTGGTTGGTATTTATAGAAAAAAAATATAATAAATACCTGATAAAAAAAATTGTAGTGTAAAATGACATGATGAATCATATCAGTCCTGCTTTAATAGGTCTCAAGAATTTGTCCATTCCATTTTCAAAGGGAATTGCAGCAGCAAAAATGTGTGATTACCAGGCTACTAGAGGTATTATAAATACTATTATAAATATTTAAAAAAAAAATTAAAATTATTTAACTGTTTAATACTTGTAGATAAATACATCCACATGAACATAGAAGATAAGAGACATCTTTATGCTTGTGGTGGTAAATTTATCATTCTCAAAGATGTGCCACTTTGGAGTGTTTATTATAATAAGTTGAGAGCAACTGGAAGTAAGAAAATATTTTTAGAAATTATTTTTACAGTAATGCTAAAAGTATAATTTCTGGTTTGTAGGGGTTGAATATCAGATAAAGCCAAAGCAGGAGTGTGTAGGTACTGAGAAATGGCTTGCGAATGAGAAATATCACAGCAAAATTTCACTTTGGAGAGGAGACATAACTCACCTGGAAATTGACGCAATTGTAAATGCTGCTAATACTTCCCTTATGGGTGGCGGTGGCGGTAATAATTAAATTCCTAAAAAGAAATTAATATTTTAAAAATATAATATTCATTTGCATTTTTTTTTAATTAGTTGATGGTGCCATACACAGAGGAGCGGGTCACGAGCTGCAAGCTGAATGTGCTGCTTTGGGAGGTTGCCAGCCAGGAGACGCGAAAATGACCAGTGGTTACAAGTTACCTGCAAAATGTAATTATTTTGATGAATTTTAAGTTGTGTTTTTGAATTGTTTTATGTTTATTTTGTTACTTATTTTAGATATAATTCACACCGTGGGTCCCACGAGTTGCAAACCTGATGTTTTAAGAGCGTGTTATCTAAATTCGTTAAAATTATGTAAATCTAACGGTTTAAGATCAATTGTAAGTTGTAATTTTTAATGTTGTATTATTTGGAATTTAATTTGAGATTTATTTTTTTTGTTTTAGGCATTTCCATGCATTGCAACTGGAATTTACGGTTATCCGCACGAAGATGCTTGTAAAATAGCACTCGAAACAACGAGAAAATGGTTCGATAAGGCAGAAAAAGTAATAAAGCATTGCTTTAAATAATTAATAGAAATCAAATACGGTATCTAAAAAGAATGTGTTTTTACATTGTTTTAGTTGCCTGAAAGAGTGATATTCTGCGTGTTTTTGGAAAAAGACCAGAAATTGTATGAAAAATACATCTCACATTACTTTCCTAGTGTTCCCAACCCACCACCTCCACCTCCACCACCACCACCACCCGGTAATTGAAAAAATAAAACAAATATTTAAAACACATTAAAAAGAAAAAAATTACTTTAGAGGAGCCAGCGGCCGAGTAACGAAATACCTCTGCATATCTCGACCTTTTAATTATTTTTCTGACAAAATTCAAATTTGTTTTACAATTTTTGAAATAAAATTCGAAATAATGATGTGTACATTAATATCCTAATTGCTTTCACTTTCACATTATACGAAATAAAGATTAATCCATTACATTACATGAAATATAAAAAAAAAAAAAATTCATTTTGCCTCTTAAATCGTTGATAAATGTGCGATCAAGACAGGTGCAATTTTTTATTTCTTTTTCCTTTCTCTTCGCCCTTTGGAAACTTGGCTTAGTGCATTGATCAATACAAGCCATTATCGACCCTAAATTTCACTTGGGGCATGCGCGGTAGCTTCACTGCACGACGAGTCTCCATTCTGAAATCTCGCGATTCACATAAGTAAAGTGTAAATTACAATTTTGCAGACATGGTATGGCTCTGTAGGATATTGCCACTGTTTCTTATTTCTGCTGGTACGTGATTATTTACATTTGTTAAATTATTTTCCCTAAAAATAAATTTATTATTATTTTTTCCACCCACTGCGAACCACGTTAAGTGCTTGATTATTCAGAATTATTACCCACGTACTAAATCAATTTCCCGATTTTACTTTAAATATAAAAGTATATTTCTAATAAATTTATATGTTTTAGCTTTTTTCCCGAGAAGTAGGAATGAAGAAACGACAACGGTAGACTTAAATGAAGCTCTTGATATATTTGCTGAAGGTGACAAGGGAGAAGATATGGAGGAAGAAACTGTAAGTTAAATTACACAAACTGGGTTTAATATACTGATTTATATTTCTATTTCAACAGTCTACCGGTACAACAACCACAGAAAGTTCATTAGGTATCTTTTCGACCAAAATCCAATACCTAAATTTAATTTTTGGTAATTCTTAGATGCTTCAAACCAACAACTGGTAACAGAACCAGGTCCTCCTGAATCTTACCTGGTGAGGGATCCGGAGACTAATGATGTTTGTCTAGCACTTCAATTCGAAGGAGGATTTACCATATTCTACCCGGCTAAAAGCGGGAAGCAATTGGTATAGTAAAATTAAAAATATTATTTTCTTACCCATTTAAAAATTTGATTGATTTAAGTAGACGGCTGATCGAGTCTCGCCACCTACAGCTGATGGATTTGAGTTTGATGGCACTTGTGAAGTTGATAAGAATACTAACAGTATTACGTTGCAGTGGCAAGGATATAATTTCACTCTGGTCGTGCGCAAGGTGAGTTTATATATCTCAATTTTTAAATAACCTGAAAAATAAAAACGTTTGTGATAATAATTAATTTTTATTTTTAGATTCCATCAGAAGATTCTTATCGTTTGAAAAGCATGGAACTGAAATTCAACCCGCAATCTATTTTCAACGAGCAGGATGAACGTAATTTTTAGAAATCTCGCTAAAAATCTTTATCTTTTAATATATAAAAATGATTTTCCAACGATATCTCATCATCAAACTTTAAAAATTCTTCTACATTTTCACATAAATCTAAATTAACACTTTGCATTTCTTCTTTTAGCATCCCTAGTGACTCTATCGGCCAAAAAGGAAACACTGCAAATGTTCACAGCTCCTTTAGAACAAGCTATATATTGCAATCCAAGCAAACGAATCATCCTATACACGAGTGATGACACTCCAGCTGCAAATGTCGCAATAAACACATTGAGATTACAAGCATTCAACGTTGGGCCGGAATTCAATCCTGGTAAATAAAATTAAATTAAATTAAATTAAATATAAACAATTTTTTTTGGTGTTTTTCTTAGATAGTCCATGCGCAGATTTACCTGAAAAGCGAAGGAAATACCAAAGTGACACAGCACCAATCGCAGTAGGTAGCACTTTAGCCGTCTTAACTCTGGGTGTCATCATAGGTTACGCCATTTATAGATCACTAACGAATAAAAAAGTTGATTATGGTAACATACAGGGCGAATAGCCGAATAAATAAATGCAACTCATTTGAAACTGTGCACAGTATTATATAAAATAGCATAAAAACTTAAAAAAAAATGAATTGTGAATTTAAAATGCAAGAATACTGTTGATTGTTATTTAAGTTATTCCAGATATAATTCTCTGAAAATCTCTGGTGTGCCTGTTGTCTGTCAAGGATTTTTGAGATAATTCAATTTTCTCCAGTTATTATCTAACACGTTGAGTTTTGCGCAGCAAGTTTTAATCAAATTAGAACCTGGAATTAATTAAGAAATTACTAAACAAAACTGCGCTGACTCTTTCTGTACATTATTAGTTGTGTTATTATTGTAGATTGGAGTTGTAAAAAAATAGCTTAGATGTGTAATTTTATCAGAATGGTCTTCCAATACAGTACTGTAGTTAGAATCGATGGATATCTCTGAGAAAAAAAATTAAAAAATTAATAAAATTAATATATTGTAGAGGTTAAATAAAATTACTTAAATTGTAAGTTCAAACAGATTTATCTACTTGAAATCGTTGTATAAATTTTTAATCCTGTAAATTCAAGCACAGAAAATTGTGAATAGCAACGTTGGCCTTACCGAATGATGTGTAGTGATGACGTAATGAAAATAAAGCTTTAAACTAAATATTTTAATGTATTAAATAACATCACCTTCCAATACAGTACTTTACCATCTTGTGTTAACATTATTTAATTTAACACCAGGTGGCAAATTCCTTCAATCATATCAACTAACATTCATCATTAACTCATTTATTACTTTTAAAAATATTTGGCTGCCAGATATTTCATCAAAAACTCAACAAAACAAAAAAATAATCAAAAATTATTACAGGAATGTGTTTGTACTTATCAAAAGCACGTGAAAAGACAATTTAAACGAGTTAAACCATCACCTGCATGTAGTTACTGTGTCAAAACTCTACAAGCTGCTTTAGTAAGTTGCCTACGAGGTAACAATCATATAAAATATATACCAAATTAATGGTAATGACAACCTTCGTGATATGAATTAATTCGTCACTTTACAATACAACGTTCTCTTATAATATAAGGCCAATTCGTAACATTACAAAAGTGTCGATCGATATAAAAAGTTGTTAAAACTAACATTAGTGCAACATTGCAAATCTATACAATTAAAAACTTTGATTTTTTTTTTTCCCCCGTACATTATGCCCGGTTATTACATCACTGATGCAATTATGCAAAGTAGATAATACAAGATTACATTATAATAGTATAAAATTTACTCGTTTCTTTTTTTATCTATACAAGTGTCTTTTTCTCGAAAAAAAATTTCGTCTTGAGAAAATTAAGTAGTTCGTGGTAATAAAACCGATCAGTGGACGGAACATGATCTTAACGCGCAGCCGCAATCAAAATCGATCACGGTGTAAACAAACAACAAAATTATAAGAATGTTGTAAAGTTAATGTTAACTGATTTTAGAAAGAATAGAAATTGAAAAGAAAATTTAAGAGAAGAAGAATTTTTTTCAACAGGGGTTTTGCCTGTAAGTCCGCATAAGTGGCACCAACAAACTGGACGGTCCAGCCTGTCTTAGAAACGGGTGTTGAAGTAATTCGTAAGCCGTTGCTCTTTGTGCAGGGTCTCGCACGAGGATTTTTTCTAGGAAGCCTTGCAGCCTCGGAGAAACCTTGAAAAAATATTTTAAAAATTTTTGTAAATTGGAATTTTTTAAATTTCTTGTAAATTGAAATTTTTTAAATTTTTTGTAAGTTGAAATTTTCACTTAAGAAATGTTTAAAAATGTTTGTAAATTGAAATTTTCATCTTAAGAAATTTTCTAAATTTTTTGTAAATTGAAATTTTCAACTTGAGAAATTTATATAAATTATAAATTACTTTGTGAGTATTTTTTAGCTTCGGTGGCGGCATATCTCTGATTCGTCTCATGGCTTGCAACGGTGGCTCGTTAAAAAACGGTGGTTCGCCATCCACCATTTCTATCACCATAATTCCCAGCGACCAAATGTCAACCTAAAATTTTAAAAAATTTTTAAAAAATTAAAAATTGAAAAAATTTGAAAATTTCTATTTCTTACTTCGGGACCATACGGAAGCCTGGATATTACTTCCGGTGCCATCCAGTATGGCGTTCCGACTAATGATTTCCTTTTTGGCAGTTCCTGAGACACTTGCGCACAAAAACCAAAATCGGACAACTTAACCTTTAAAAATAATTTTAAAAATGGTATTTTAATTTCTCTAAATTAATCGAATAAATTCATTTACTTTTCCATCACTAGCCAGAAGAATTGAATCGCTTTTAATATCGCGATGAATTACACCTTCAGAATGTAAATACGCCAACGCTTTAAGGCACTGCTTGCACACTGTTGCAATTTGTTCTTCATCCATCCTTTTAATTATATTTATATAAAAAAAAAAAAAAAATTAAAACTTTGAAATTTTGAAATATTTATCTGATCTAACCTGGAATGCGTTACGATATCAGTCAATGCTCCACCTTCGAGGAATTCCATAACGACCCACAATTCGTCTTCGACCAAGAAACTATCGTGCATTTCGACTATATTCGGGTGATGGTAATCTCTCATGATAACCACTTCGTTGAACAACAATTCTCGCCGCTGTTGTTTCCTCAAATCCATCTTCTTCACCGCCACCTGCCGACCCAGAGATTTGTCATTCGCGATGCAAACTATTCCCGTCGACCCTTCGCCGATTTTGATGAAATTATCCAAGTTGTTCCGTGGATCTCCACCACTCACAACCATCTGCAGCGCTGCTCGAAACTATTTTAAAATAATAATAAAAAATAAAAATTTAGAAAAAAAAATATTTTATTTAACTTGACACAAAATTTACTTGTTCATGAGACAAACGTTGCTGTTCTTGATGATTAGGATTCGGAGATTTCGGCTTGTTATTTGCATCTTGATTCGGCGGGGAATTAGTCTTCGATGGCGCCTGTTCTTGGGCAACTTGAGATGGCTAAAAAATAAAATTAAAAAAATATAATTCAAATTTACATTTTATAAATAATTTTTACCTTCTGGAAATTATTAATTGACCCATATTGATTCGGGTTTAAATGTGGCATCGACGTCGACGAGACCATGTAATTCGCCGGATGTTGCGGCTGCGCTTGCTGCGACGTCGGTGTTCTCGGTGAATTCTGCTCTCTCTCGTTCGTGTGCTGCGGCAACTGAACCATCAGCTGATTCGGCGACTGTCTGACTTGAGATTCCTCGTACTGTAATCGGTTACCAACTCCATTAGTCCCGTGATTGCGCTGTTGCATTTGTTGCGCAGAATTATGCATTTGTAGATTTTTCGGCGTCGGTTGTTGATAAACCCGATTTCTCTCGTTCCATTCTGCATCTTTCGCGTGTTGATACATTTGTTCCCGCATATCGTCGTAGTTAATAAGCGGTGGGTTTCTCTGATGCGGACTCATCCCAGAATGCATCGAAACGGGTCTACTGGACACTTCGCTCTGCTCCTTCAACGTCGAAGGAATTCGATGTATAAAATCCTTTTTCATCATCAACGGACTTTCTTTCCGTAAGGAATTCGATCGAGTCACGTTGATTTGCCGTAAACCGTTCGTATACAACGGTCCGCGAACAATAACCTGTTAAGTTTTCAGAAAAATTGTGTTAAAAATTTAATTTTTGAGTTTAGAAATTTGTAACTCACCTTCAAATCGGACATTTCGACAGGTGTGATGTAGGATGGATCGATGATCGGTTTGGGTCGTTCGCGATCTAAACCGATCAAGCTGGCCCATTGAGGCGGGAGCCCGACATATTTCCCTTCCCGTCTGTCGAACCCGGTGTGAACTCGGTGTTCGAAATTAGTTGGCGGTGAAATCACGGGCTTTTTCTTCTTTTTACCAAACATTTTCTGGAATGAAAAAAATAAAATATTGTTAAAATATGTATTTATGTGAGTTGGATCAATGATTTTTCACCATTAATAATAACATTTCTCAACTTCCTTCTGTTGTTGACATTTCCACGCACTTTGAGAATTTAAATTAGATTAAAATTAACCACACTTCAAGTGCAAATTAGTTAAACTGTTCTATTTTGACGCTAGGTACAAGTGACCGTTACACACACGAAGAGAGGAAAACGAGCAATCTGCGTAGTGGATCAAGTTACACTCGCATTCCTAAACACTTTTCTGTGTCATGTCACACAAATTGAATTAAACATGACGTGAATAAATTGTGATTTATTTCTTCAGTCTCCATTTAACAAAAAAAAAAAACTTTTTGATGATATTTAGTGGAAAAAAATCAAAGTTAAACATCGATATAAATAACTATTATAAATGATTACAGTAGATCCTTCTTCCTCTAAATCCTTTGATTGAAGTATGAAGTACAATGGGTTAATTGCACACAATAAATGGGAATTTCCACAATTCCACTTGTCAAAATAGGGAGGAGAACATCAATGTTGTATAAAGTGGTGGATTTACATTTTTTAAAGTCAAATTATCATAATTTTTACATTGAGAGTGAATAAATAAGGAAACAAAACAAAGGAATTTCTGCTCTAATCAAGTGCAATGGCTCCTGTCACGTATGCACGATTGGAATGTGATGTTTGTTACATTGCACAGTGGACCGTCACAACCGTTAAGAAATTCCTCGTTTTGAACCGATTTTTTTAAGTTGTTTGTATTTTAATAAATGTCTAAATAATTGTGGATTTTTGTACACGTGTTTATCTTACCTAAATGTGAAAATTTCGAGTAAAAAAAGGCATCCAAATATCCGTTTCGATGATAAACTCTCGCTCACTTTGCAGCCGCCATGTTTACATCCGGGGTTTTAGGGCAGGTGTGTTGTTTCGTGATTAAAGGTAAAGGTGACACAGAATTTAAGCCTAATGGTTGGAATGTTACAAAATGCCACTGATAAAGTAAGGCAATAAATTTTTTTGGCTTTTTATTCAATTATTTAATTTATTAATTTATTCAAATTTAATTCTAAATATTTTTTTTCTTATAAACACAATACGGTATACATTAAATCTGAAACTTTCAGTTTATACATAAATTCATTTTTTATATTTTTTTTTATAATTACAATTATTTCTTAAATGTGAGGACCACTGGTGGGAGTCATCGATTCCGGTCGCTTTCCCGCCTCATCATCTATTTTTACATTTTTTATATTTGTACTTT
>JAQFZP010003507.1:0-10067 GCA_034695745.1 Geophilus truncorum | reverse complement strand
TTTAGGGTTATCACCAACTAAAAACAAACACAGTGAGCACTGACGAAAAGGACCAGGGAATCGAGGATCTCCTGTAGTCCGGGACGGGAACAAAATTAAAGCCAGGACAGGAACCAAATGAGTATCACATCAAAAGTTAAAAAAAAAAAACCCAAAAAAACAGAACAGCCGGGAACAGAATGAAACTGGACGGGATCAAAATAAAAGCCGGGACGGGAACAAAATGAAAGCCACTGAAAACAACATAAATAATAAATAAAAGTCGGGACGGGAACAAAATGAATCAAGGACACAAAAGTAAAAAACAAAGAAAAACCCCAAAAAAAACAACAGCCGGGACCCAATTAAAAACCCACAAAAACAAGCTACTGTAACGGGATCTAAACCTATCCACTGAAAACAACATAAATAAATAAATAAAAAAAACAACAAGCTTCTGTAAACAACACAATTAAAAACCCCCTAAAAAAACAAGCTACTGTATCCCGTAGCGTAGCACGGGTGAACAGCTAGTTATATTATAATCTGTAGTGTAATCGATCGTTGAGATGTGACGGTCGATGACGTCTAACATCGATTATTTTGTTTTTCTTTGCAATAGATGGCGGTAGCAATAACCAAAACAATAACAAACTTCGACACGCGGAAACGAGCTACAAAACAAACGCCGTGGAGAAGATCAGTTTAGGCGTAAGAGAGAGGAAAGGGCATAAACTTGGCAAGGTAGGGCTGTGTTTCGAAACCTGTAGTTGAATTGAAGGATGGAGAATGCTCGTAAACCCTCCGCCAAAATCAGCATATCGAATTTCGAAAATCATGGTACCGTACGGTATTTTAGAAAGAAAAAGGATAAAAAGAAAAAATTCTAAAATTCAAATTTAAATTGTCATTAACAGGAGTGATGATCGTGGGCGGTTCGTCGGTGTCGAATGTGTCTCTCACGACCAATCAGACTTGTAGAATTCCAGTTGGTCAATCACTTGCGCCTGGATCTTCTAATTTTGGCAGTTACAACTTGTTTCAGAAACCACAGCGGCAATTGTACCAACAAGAACGACGGCAAGAGCAGTTTGTAACTGCAAGTAAACTGAATTCGAGCTGGCCGTCGATCCCTTGTTTGAAAGATGGTGTTTGGTCTTCAGAACAAATTGATCACAGACAAGTCGTAAGTTCACTTAATTTTTTAGATCATATAGAATCTTGTATACCGTAACGGTTTACTAAAACCAATTTTAGCGTCCCTTCATGTCCAACACTAAAGATCAACAAGTTAGCAAGTACACCAGCAAGCACTTTTCTCAGGCCCAGGCTAACACTTCTCAGAAAACTGTGCAGAATGATGACGTCGAGGTAAAATTGAATTTAAAGAATTAAAGATTTTGATTGGAAATACTGTACTTACTCTTGTGCCATTACATTTTAGGCAATGGAGATTGACTCGGAAGCAGAAGAAGAGACAAGTGCACTTGCAAAAAGTGTATTTACCATCTGTAATTCGAATAAAAAGACAGATTCCTCAGCATCAAGTTCTACATCTTGGCAAGATTCTCTTCCAGTTGTAAGTATTTATTTCTTTTTTCATTTTATTTTTTTGGAATAAAATGGCATACCAGTACTGTAGTTGAATTTGTAAATTAATTTATTGATAGTTTTAAGGATTGGGTTTCTATTATAGCTAAAAATATAATTCGTCATTCAATTTCAATTTAATTTAATTCAATTTAATACTATTGTATATTAGGGATGTAAACAGGACTGGAAAGGAAAAGTTTAAATCTCGGTGCCGATTCTAGTCCCGACACAGGATTCGGGGTTGGACGGGACTATAGAGAAGCCAGAAATGTCGGGACTGGAACCAAAAACTAGATTAATTTACCATAAACTACGTAATTTTTAAAAATTATATAAAGACAGAGTAAATCTTACAAAATTTGTACTTTTAAACTCTGAACGAAACTATTTTGAAATGATTTCAAAATGAAGTATTTTGGCATTTATTTGGAGTTAAAATTCCGAAATTTAAAAATTATTAATTAATTAATTACTTACCGGTACCGGTACTGTAATTTTTAAATTTCGGAATTATTTGGAAATTTGTATATAAACAAAAAATTTCAAAAAACGAAACCAATTGAGACCTACAGATTCTAGAAATTTCTGGTCTCAAAATCCGACTGAAGACTAATGTTTTTAATCTCTAAGCTTCAGATGATGAATTCCGATAAATTGCAAACTGCATCTGACGTTCACTCAACGTTTAACGAAGTTCAAAGACGTTCCATCACTTTGGCGTCTTCTCAACGTTTAACAAGTGTAGATGAAGTAATTCAAGACGGTTCGCAGAATGCTGCTATTCAGAAGCCGGTTTGCTCTCGATTGTTTGAGGAACCCGACTAAATTTCTAAATGGCAAAAAATAAGTGGAAATAATTATTTTCGCATATTGTAAAACGTTCGAAAAAGAATTTCCGTATAAATTATAATTAGGTAAAGATGTATTTAGTTTTGCAGTCAAAAATTTACATTTTTCTGGTTTCTTTCCCCACTTGGAATAAGCCTTTATCTTGCAAAGTTTGTACTGAAATCTAGGACTAGAAAAACAATTAGTAAATTGCAAATAAACAATACGAACAAAACAGATGCCTTTTAATTCTTCTCAACACACACACATATGTATAGTCAAGAACCCTGAGTGATCAAGTGGCATTCGTGAAACTGTACCCATTTATGACTTATGACAATGAGCGTGAAGGACAGATGGAAAAACTGAGTTTCATCTCGTTTTTTTTTATTCGGTTTTGTCAGGAATATGGGGATTAGAAAAGTGAAAGCAGAGAGCAAAAGACATGGTAGAAAAAGAGAAGGTTAATCGGTACCGTATGGATTGTGGAAAAAAAGAAAAAATAAGTAAAAAGCTTTTTATTCACACGAAAATTTTCTTAGTCTCTTTTTAACAAAAAAAAAATTGAAATATATTTTTTATATTAAAAATATTCAAACTTATTTTCCCTCGTGCTCATGACTAATGCAGATATTTTTGGAACCAATAGCAGCGTACGAAAGAGTTGAAGACGCCGAGATCATCGGAACGAAAACACACCCTCGTTTGCTTGATCTTTTATTTTATTTTGTTTTGAGTTACGGTACAAGTAATAAAGAAATACTTAACCGTTTTATTTAATTTTATCATTTATTGTGAAATTAGTGCCGTAAACAATTTTTATATAGTTACGTACTAATTACGGGAAAAAACTTTTTTATTTTTTTTTTATTTTATTTATTTATGGAGTACATTAGCAAAAAAATAAATTGATTAATCTTAACTTTCAAAATACAGCAAATTGGTACGATAACGTAACAAATTATAGTAATCCTTTCCTGAGTATAAAATAAACAATTAAAATGACATTCCCACTTTACCACCTCGTACTTGTACATTATTAAATATTACCCATAAACCCATCAAAATAACTGCCAATTAAAAAATTGTAATAACACTGTCAGGATTAGAATTAATATCTTTTATAATCTTCTCTATACGACATGCGCAATTCATAGTAGTGGAAGCATTAATACCAGCCAATAAGTTAGCACTTCTATTAAAATAATAGCTCAATTGCTTCGTTTCCAAAGCAGTCTTCAACTTATTCAACATCTGTTGAGAGAATTTGTAACTAAACCAATATCAATATCAAATAACTTTATAAAATAATACCTTCATAAAATAAACCCCAATCTGTTCTTGTGGCCAGTTTGAGGTTGCAGCTATGTCCAGTTCCAAAAGAAACAAGGTCTTGATGTAATAACTGGCAATTTGATCCCATCTTTGAGTGTCTCTTAGTAACTGGAATGATTAGCCAATCAGTATTATGGTATAGGAAAATTTTATGTTATTTAATCACTTTAAACAATTTTATCAGTGTTTTCACGCATCCATCAGTTGGTAACAAATTTTTCTCAGCTTCTGGAAATGATATTCTCCAAAATGTTTCAGCATTTTTGGCAGAGGTAGCTGAATATGGTTTAGGAACCATGAACCAAAATTCCTTACACTAATAAAAAAAATAAATTAATTAATTAATTAAATAAATTAAATAACACGATTTTTTAATACATTTTTTTAAAGAGATAGTGCCACAATTTTTTTTTATTTTGGTAAAATTTTAATGTTTACCAAAATGTAAAACCTCCAGCATTAACTTTTTTTGGGTCCGCGACATCTCGTCCCAATGACGGTTCGTCCCAATGACATTTCGTTCCTGAGTCATTTCGTCCCAAACGCATTTCGTCCCAAGTCATTTCGTCCCAAGGTTATTTTGTCCCGTGACATTTCGTCCCCCACAAAAAAAATAATAATAAATAAAAAAAATAAAAAAAACGCAAAAAATAAACGAAATTTTTACATTAAATCAAATTAAACTAAACTAATTTTTTTAAACAATTTATAAAAAAGAAACGAAATTGCGATGGTTTACAGCCACCAAACTCTCGACAGAAATATGTGGCGCTAATTAGAAGAATTACAACAATTGTTAGTAATTAGACTAATTACGATATGCGCCATAAAGAAACTTTTTTAAGGGGCATGGCTCATAACTTTAGCTACGGTATTAATTTGTCTATGAATATGATGAATAATAATAAATTGTTTAAAAAAATTAGTTTAGTTTAATTTTAGTTTAATTTGATTTAATGTTAAAATTTCGTTTCTTTCTTTGCGTTTTTTTTTTTTTTTTTTTTTTTTTTTTTGGGACGAAATGCCACGGGACGAACCGTCCTGGGACGAAATGCGTTTGGGACGAAATGACTCAGAGACGAAATGTCATGGGGACGAACCGTCATTGGGACGAACCGTCATTGGGACGAACCGTCATTGGAACGAACTGTCTTTGAGACGAAATGACCGGAACGAATCGTCGTGGGACGAAATGTCTCAGGACGATTTGTCGTGATCCCACTTTTTTGTTATTATTTTATTTTAAGCCATTTTTCCCAAATTATTGACTTAAACTACGGTACCCATTTTTAAACATTATCTATCAGAACATAAAATAAAAAATCATTTAAACAATTATTTTTTTTACTTACAACAGTTGACAGCTGATTAAATTTTTGTGATTTATGGATTTGTTTTGGTATTGGGTAACAGCCATCAATTACAGGAACAAGATCAACATCAAGTTGAACTCCCTTCACAGTTGTAATATAATAAGTGAAAGCAGGTCCACTTTGACTGGGTGAAATCTAAAAATAAATAATGGATGTGATGTAGTAACTGCTATACAGAAAAGCCAACAAAAGTCTCAAAGTAAAAACATATGTCTGTCATGACTCATCACATAAAATAAATTTATTTTTATTTATTTTTTTCTGTACAGACTCTCTAATCTTAGATAAAAAGTTAATTAATTGTTTGTAGTTGTCACCTAGATAAACTTAAGGTCAGCTTTCCAACATGACAACTAGATAATAACCTATACCATACTGTAATTGAACATGTACAAAAATATAATTTTACACATCTGAAAACTCGCAGTTATTTTCAGTTTCATTTATATTATTTTTAATTTTTTTGGATGAATCCACAATTCAAAGGTAATAACTAATAAACAAGAATATAAATAAACTTTAAAAAAAATATTTACCTGTTTGACAGAAGCCGGTTTATGAAAATGTGGCGAATTCATAGCTTTAGTAATGATCCCCTGAATCCACCTTTGAACCTGAGGTCTCATTAAATTTTTCTCTTTATCAAAAAAACCCACTAATTTCTGCTGAAAAATCCATTTATGGTTATTAAATGCTAAAATCTGAGTCACATCACGTCTTAATCGATATTGAAGAAACGCAGGGGTTTCTGCCGGCATAATAATCTTAAATAAAAAAAAATTATTCAAAATATTTAAATTTATTTTCATAAAAAATTAACTTTTACCTGCACATCATCAGGTTTAAAGGGTAAACGAAGAACCATATTAAGGTCAAATTCAGTTGGACTTTTAACCCTAAGTCCATCCCAATAGCTACCTGTGTATACTTTTCTTTGATAAATATCCTTGAATAGGTCGTCCACTTTTTTCATCGCTTCGATGAGTTCGTTGACCGTTTCCTCAACGATTTTCAAATTGTCTCCCGATTCCTGTTTCCTCAACTGGATCTTCGTCGAGTTGATTGCGATGAGGTGCTTTTTGATTATGTCTGTGGGGTTGGATGTCGCCATTTTCTTGGAGCTGGAAATTACCAGTTGTGAGTGATTTGTTTGGTCGAAAGTAGAGAGGTTGAGTTTAGCTGGCTTTATATGTTAGTGGTTGATCAGCTGTTGCTGTTTTGAATTGATGTTGATGTAATGGGAATTCCCCTTTTCAAGACTGAAACTAAAACAGCTGACGCGATAACAAATGATTGTGTGGTTTCGGTTTTGGTTTTAAAGGTCAACTTTTATTTACACTTATAAAATTGAAACTCGTTATAACGAAAATCCGCTTATAATGAAATCTACTAAAATCCCAGATTTTCCTCTTTTTGTTTCCTTTGTTAAAAGTTTTTTTTAATGAACTACCTTATAAAGAAAACCTGTTTACTACAAAAGAAATTTTCGAGGTTTTCGTACCTTACCTGAAAGTTAGTTTAACAATAAAATTTCCCGAAAATGACCAGTGATGTAATTAATCTTGTATTAGTGTAATAGTATTCCAACTATGAATTTATGTAATAAACATTAACATGATATTTAATTTATTACTCTATAGTTGCAATTTTATTGGTAAAAATTGTGGTGATTTAAATGTGGAAATAAAAGCAAAAGTGATATGTGTACATTTTTTTAATCAAAGAATAATGAATATAAAAAATGAAAGAGATATGGTTGGTTTTGTTAGTTATGAGTTTTTGATGTCTACCGTACAAGTTGGTGTGGCCTAAATGGATTTCCTGATGTTGCCATAAATTTGCCCTTGGCTCTTCTCAAATGCCGCATGGTCAAGAAAACGTTCTGAGTGGTGGGGCGGCTCAGTCCTTTCAGTCTGCCTCAGGGAGGTGAGAAGACATGGAGGGGCCCTCTGTGCTATTTTCCCCATACTCCTTTGGTAACATCCCTGTGGTGGCACTAACGTCGCGTTGCCCCACCCAAGAGACCCAAACACGCAGATGTGCTCACTTACTGTAACTCTATGGTAAGTTAGGATCTTTCAAAAATTAATTATTAAAGATTGGAACAATCTGCAGTAATCAATTTTTTTTATCTAATTTAAAAAGGAATGTTCTTTTAAAATATCATAAATTTATAATGATATGATGCAGTTATAAATATGCCAACTTATGCTGGAATTATAAAGTAAACCTAGTACAGTCGAGTTCGCTTATAACGACATTTAAGGGACCGCCCAAAAAATGTCGTTATAACCGATAGTCGTTATAACCAGATTATTTAGCATTGCTTGAGTTAGGGTGGGGAAAAATAAAAATGTCGTTATAAGCGAAATGTCGTTATAACCGAGGTCGTTATAAGCGGACTTGACTGTATATGATAAGAATATCTTTTTATCAATTAAATAAAAAAAATTAGCACAATATATCTAAAGAGCCACTAGTTATATAGATGCAAAATAAACCAAAATTGCATTGAATAGTAAAGGGGTCTCCTTTGCTTGGGTCTCTTGGGTGTGGCAACTAGCTGTGACCTTGGTTTATAGTTGTGTTACCAGCCGTTATGGGGGAAAATAGCATAGACGGCCTCTCCATGTCTTCTCACCTCCCTGGTCTGCCTGGTGGTTGAAGTGCAAGTCGAATGAAAGTGTAAAGTCTGAAATGTGTCCTTTTTTCTCTTCTTTTTGGGGCAAAAAAGAGTTTTGCTCACTTCCAGGTGCTGAAACTTTCAGGGGGATCAGGGGTCAAGTGCATCTTGATAATGTCATATGCTTTAGTGATAGTTGTTCTGCACTTCCATATCCTGTATTAGGTTTTGTTTAATTGTTTCCAAGATGTCTATCATGCTCCGAAAGAAACCAGATCGTTTATTGCTTTTAAACTGATGTTTCACACCTTTTTTCTCACCAACATCAACAATTTCTTCCACTTTTGTTTCTAACATAAGCAAACTAGTCTGGAAATGCATTTTTATATTGTAGTCTATATTCCATTTTTCAAATATCAAGAATCTATTATTATACCTTTACTTTAAAGTCACTTTGGCATTGATCTTAGAGATCTTCAAAATCTTTGGTACAGCTAGGTAGTGATGCCAACTTTACCTTAAATAAAATAATTTTCTATTTGCTATTCTAAAAAAAAAAAAAAAACACTATTTTTTTTAAATTTACATATTTTGATTTCTTTGATTCAGTCATTGTAGGAAAACACTTGATGATATTTTCAGGATTTTCACGAACATCTTGTAAAATTTTTCTAGTCCTGTTCCCGTAATTTTCAGCAGTGCTCTTATCCATTTCCGACAACAAGTTGGCGTCTGGGATAAAGTAATACCTCAGTTTCTTTTGGTCCAAAGCTTTTTTAAGGTTTTTAAGTATCTGAAAATTACAAATAAATTCATGTAAAAAATGCAATGATAATTTGGGCTAAATTTAGCAATATAAATATAATGATACCTTCCAAAATAATGCTCCCAGCTTGTTGTCAGCCATATCCTGAGAATAGTAAGCACACTCCTCTATACAGTCATTAGTCATCCACTGCAATGGTATTTTTAAATAATAAATACACTTATTTTCTCTATTTTGACTTCTTTAATGTACAGTCGAGTCCGCGAGTAACGACATTTAAGGGACCACTCAAAAAATGTCGGCGTTATAACCGATTGTCGTTATAACCGGATTATTTAGAATTGCTTGAGTTAGGGTGGGAAAAAATTAAAATGTCGTTATAAGCGAAATGTCGTTATAACCGAGGTCGTTACTCGCGGACTCGACTGTATATGTTATTTCTACACCACTGCTTAATACTTAACACATAAATTCATGTGCAATTGTTGATCATCCAATTCCCAAAAAAGTAAAGTTTTGATTTAGTAGCTTTCAATGTCAGGTCCCAGTTTTTCATCTCTCAATAACTAAAATGAAATACACTTTACATGATATCATTTGAACTGTTGTAAACTAGACATTTTATTCATTTATGCTTTATACCTTTAGGAGTCTAATTACTCGTTTTACACATCCATTAGCATTTTTTGGAAATAGATGTTTCTCAGCTTCAGGAAATGATATCCTCCATTGTGTATCATTTTTACTTGCTGAATATACGGTAGGACATTTCTTAGGTACAAGAAACCATTCATTTTGATGCTAAATAAAATAAGATCTCAATCAACTACAAGTAGATTTTAAAATATATTAAGCATTTATACCTCTCGATCCAACATTTTAAAACGCTGTGATTTATACACTTCTTTTGGCATTGGATAATCAGATCCTAAAATGATGACAGGAACAAGATCCACATCAATTTTAACATCTTCTACAGTAGTAATGGTAAAGGTGAAAGCAGGCCCACTTTTTTTGTAATTAAGCTAAAGGATATTTTTTCTAACATTATTTCACTGCATATTGTTATGAACACAACCAACAAGAAAATGCCATGTACAGTATGTGAAATTCTAATTGTCTGACTCTATATGTTACATACATACAGAAGCAGAAGTGTCACTTCTTGTCTATTTTAACTAGGGTTCACACATTGTCCACAAAAAATTATTTAGTGATACTTTCTGCAAGTCAATGATGTTTCAGGGTTTAGAAATTAGAATGGAGTGGCTCATTTAGGGTTTACTTCTGAGAATTGAGTATAAATAAGATGCCTATCAACTGTTACACTCCATCCTTCAAGATGGTGCTTATGCTTACCCTAGTGACCAATGAGAAGCAAACAAGACTTACATTTAAAATTGGCGGCAAAAACATCAGTCATTGTGGTCAATGCCATCTTGGAGGCGGAGCTTTACAGTTGTTAAGCACTTGCATTTTACTCAATTCTCTAAGCAGTGGCGTAGCGAGGAAATTTGGGCCCCCCCGCAAGATTCGCAAGGGGCCCCTCCCTACACCCCTGAAAGCTGGG
>JAQFZP010003506.1:0-10068 GCA_034695745.1 Geophilus truncorum | reverse complement strand
AATAATAATAATAATAATAATAAATAAACAGCACGCATTTTGTAATCAAAAAATTGAAAAATAAAACACTGTTGTTGCGTTTTTTAATGAAAATATTAAACTTAAGCCTACATAACTTTTTAAGTACGGTAATAAAAAGTTGTCAAAATCGCAATTTAAAATTAAACAAATTAAATTATCAGAAAGCGAAAGTAGACTACGGTACCTAACTTATGTCAGACGAGACATTTAAACAAAATGACAAAACAAGTGGACATCATGTCAAACACGTCAAATACATTCGCAGCTGTAATCCAGTTTTGTTTACATGTACAAAACAATACACAAAACTTACCAGCTGAGCTCGTGTTTGAATCTCGAGATCGGAACAGTTATGGAGTAATGGAATTAGACTTCGTTTTCATATTAATTATATTTGCACTTTTATGTTTGCTTCTCATACTAAGAATTTGTCAACGAGTTAGATCTCCCTGCTAATTTTTGTAAAAAAAAAAAAAAAAAAAAATTGAAAACAAAATTAAGCTGTCAGAGCTACCTTATAATTTCATTTTTTCATTTCGATTTGCAAGAAAAATGGCTTATCAGTATCGAGAGTGTTGCGATCCTCCTAAGGAACATTCGATGTCTGGAGAGACGTATATATTATTTTTATTTGGCTTTTGTTGTTTGGTTTTCATAGCCATGCTTCTATCGCGACCCCAGTGCTGATCCGCAATGCTTTTCGTAAAAAACAACGTAAAAACAAACGCAATTTAATTAATAAATGTGTACCTTTATACTTTACAGTTAGCAAAGCTGTCATGATCAAACTAACGGCTGATTTATAAAGCAGAGGATTAACGATAGCCGTTCCAACGGACACGATTTACGGTTTAGCGGTCAAGGCACAAAATTCTCAATCCGTCGAAGCTTTATATAAAATAAAAAACCGCGAAAAAAGAAAAGAAAACCAGTCGCATTGTGCGTCGCCAAACTACGAGACATCTCAAAGTAAAATTGTAAATTTCTAAAATATATTTGAAAAATTAACGTTTTCCTTTTATTCAGGTGGGCAAAAGTGACCATTCCAGACACTCTTCTTTCCCTGTTGTTACCGGGACCAGTGACACTAGTATTCGAACGAAGTTATACATCAAAATTAATAGTTTCACAACATTAGATATTTCCTATTTAATTTAAAAATTGTTTATTTATTTATATTTTTTAATTTGATTTTTTTTCGAAATTGTTAGCTGTAGCAAATAGTGGATCCACGTGACCACCAATTTCACATTTCCACCCCCTGTCCATTACTTGATGTGCACATCACACATTAATATCATCACTTAACTACACCAACCCCCAAAATCCTAACAATTTCCCACAATCCCACTACCAAAACCTATAACTAAAGATGCATAATTACCATCGTTTTATACTCTGAATTCTAATTTTCGCTGAAATAAACTATAACTTACCGTTTAACTGTTTGAAGCCCGACGTACCTGTTGTGTTGTGGTTGCCGATTCTGCAATGAGGATGTGCGGCGAAGAAATTTCCCAAGATGCACCAATTGCGTTATGATTTATCTCTTTTGTTTATTAAATATGAGTTTTGTGATGTCATTATTATTTTTTAATACTGTTTTAGCGCGGCATCTGGTGGCGATAACCGACAACTTTTCGAGCCAAGAAACTCCTATATGTTAGGATACAAATAAGTTAAAATCAATGTTAATGCACATTTAAAAGGAAAATAAAAATACTTTTAATCAATTTAAAGTCAAGTGATTTTATTACCTCACCTCATTCGATCTCGGTCGCGTTTTGTTTGGGTGTTGTTCGGTGGCTGAAATATTTTGATAATTTTAATAATAAAAACAGTAAAAAATTATACATAACATTGAAAAATAAAATAAATAGAAAAAAGTTGTTATTTGTTTTTTAGCCGTTTTGAATTTCGAGGTTCATATAGTTCCCGGATGCTGGCGCACTCTAATATTTCTTTCACCTTTTAGTTACACCCAATGCAATGCAAACCAAAACATGGGCGCTTCGATCATCATGCAACAATTGCATCATTTATATAAAACTCTATCAGAAGGCGGAAGCAGACTACCTAACATAAGTCAGACAAGACATTTAAACAAAATGGCAAAACAAATGGACATCATGTCAAAAATCGTCAAATACAATCGCGGCTGTGATCCAGGTTTGTTTACATGCACAAAACAATACACAAAACTTAACAGCTGAGCACGTGTTTGGATCTCGAGATCGGAGCAGTTATGTAGTAATGGAATTAGACTTCGTTTTCATATTAATTGTATTTGCACTTTGTTTATTGCTTGTCCTACTAGAGGTTTTTCAACGTGTTAGAGTTTCTTGCTAATCTACGCTAATTTTCGTAAGAAATTCACAAGTTGTCAGAGTTAACTTAATGTTTTTATTTCGATTTGCAAGAAAACTCAAAACTGGCTTATCAGTATCGAGAATGTTGCGACCCTCCTCCTAAGGAACATTCGATTTCGGGAGATACGCTTCTGTTATTATTATTTGGCTTTGTTTGTTTGTTTCTCATAGCCATGATTTTATCACGACCCCAGTGCTAATCCTCGTAAAAACAATGTAAAAAAAAACTCGGTTTAATTAATAAATGTGTACTTTTATACTTTACAGTTACCGAAGCTGACATAATCAAACTAACGGCTGATTTACTGGACAGGGGATTAACGGTAGCCGTTCCAACGGACACGATTTACGGTGTAGCGGTCAAGGCACAAAATTCTCACGCTGTCGAAGCTTTATATAAAATAAAAAACCGTGAAAAAAGAAAACCAGTCGCATTGTGCGTCGCCAAATTACGAGATATCCCAAAGTAAAATTTAAATTTCTAAAATATAATTAAAAATTAACGTTTTTCTTTTTTCAGATGGGCGAAAGTGACCATTCCAGACACTCTTCTTTCCATGTTGTTACCCGGACCAGTGACATTGGTATTCGAACGAACCTCGCAATTAAATCCGTGTTTAAATGCGGGTGTTGATTTAGTCGGCATCAGAATTCCAAGGCACGATTTACTTTTACGAATTGTAGAAGCCATCGATGAACCACTGGCATTGACCAGTGCAAATGTTTCTAATGGAAAAAGCAGTTTAGAAATTAGCGAATTCAAATCTCTATGGTCCGATCTTTCGTTAATTATCGACGAAGGAAAATTAGGAAATAGTGATGAATCACGATTGGGATCGACTGTAATCGATTTATCGGTACCTGGATACTTTAAAATCATCAGAGATGGAAGGTTACTTGATAAAGAATAAGATTAATATTTACAGTTTTTTTTATTTATTCACATTATTTTTTTTTTGTTTTTAGTGCACTGGAGCAAACGAAAAAGAAATTAAACGAATTTGATCTACTTGAACATTATTTGTAAACTGTAAAATTACTGCGAATAAAAATTATCAAAATTGACTTTAAAAAATGACAATTTTTACAACTTTGGTAAACCAGCGGTGATTTCATCTTCGATGCCACATTCGTCTTTTCCTCGCAAGATCTTGAAATAACCTGAAAATGAAAAATAATTTTATTGTTTTAACAATTTTTGTTAATTAATAATTACTATTCTTACCATTTGCACCCCAATCGCTGTTCCATGAATTCGCCACCAACCAATATGGCGTACTATTCTCAACTCCCCATCCAAGAATCTTTATCGCATGTCCACCCAACATTCCTCCCGTCACGTGTTGGTAAACACCGGATTTATAATTCAAGAAATCTTCGTAAACACTGAACGCTGCTTCTACAGGTCCATTTTTCATAATTTCAGTCTGAATTTGCTCAACACTGTTCACAGAGTACGCTTTCGAACCTGAATTTTGAGTTAAAAAGTTACAAAAATTTCAAAAAAATTAAATTTAAATAAAAAAAAATTACCAAAATGTTTATCCTTGGGATATGCGATGCTGTATCCCTGTTCACACACGTGTTGGCATTTAGGTGTCGGTAAAGTGCCGTTGCAAGTTGGTCTTGAACCAGATGAATGATGTTCGCATTCGGGGATTGAATAAGGCTGACAACCCTGATGAGTGTTGTAATTGCCACCGGTAACTAACCCTGTATCGACCCAATATTCCCAAGCTGCAGCTGGATATCCACCATTACATCTACAAAAATAATGATTTATTATTTAGAAAATATTTAGAAAATAAAATAAAGCAAATTACAAACCCCATTCCACACGAGAAACAACAGGAAGTCAAATCTTCAGCGGATATGTGAACGTTTTGGTTTCCGTTTGAATGAATGCAGATTCTGTCAGTCATGGCTTCAACTGCGCCATGAGCCTAAAAAATAAAATAAATAAATTTAAAGCAAATTTTAATAATTTTTGATTTTCTTTTTAATACCCAACATGATCCACACGATCCCTGATCTCTGATTTCTTTGAGTGTCGGACAATTTGGCCACTGTTCGCGGGAATCGAAGTTATCTGGGATATTTGTGGGCACTTGGTGAGTCGCTTCGGGCAATTTGTAGTTTTTACTGTCCTTTAACACACCCATTAAGCGTTTCACGTAAACCATGCTTATTTTTTCGTCGAAGTTTCTTCCAGCCTGAAATAGTTGCAGAGTGATACTAAAAGTTATTTTTACTTTCATTTATAATTTTTACCTTCCATGTTGAATTCAGGGAATTGATACAATTAATGAAGTCCTCTGACAGTGGGTGGAAATTGGCATTTCTGCAGCAATATGCCACGCTTATAAAGCAGGCGAATAACACGAAAACTTTCATCTGAAAAAAGGAAATAAAAAAAAAATTAAATTAAATGCGTTGAGTCAAGTGTAAATGGTTTAAACCGGTAAAAACCTTTTCTTAATGTCAATTGAAGGTAATATCACTTGCACTGCGCAACGAGCTTTATAAACTTAAAACCAGATCACGAGACTAGTCAATTCGCATTGACTTTCTGCTTTTGTGTACTTGACGCACTTTCATCCGAAGTATTTGTTGCGATTTCGGTAGTCATATGAGCAAGTCACGTGATTAAAAACATGACTAAGTTTTGTCACGAGAGATTGGATAAGTGTCGACTTTGCTTGTTTTATCAATATAAAATTTTTTTTAACTAAAATTAACACTTAAAAATGAAGATAACAATTTTTTTAACAACTTTATCAGGTTATGTTGTGATTAAGTAGATAATAATTTCAGATAAAGCCGCTAGAGTTCGCTGTATACCTGTCACGAGAAATTGCTTAGTCGGGATTTTTTTTCTATTTATCAACAAAATAGATTTTTTTTAATAAAAAAAATAATAAATAAACTCAATTAAAGCGATAAGATTATTTTCAGGTCAGTTTATATCATCGAGTTATTTGCTGAGTTGTAAATCGGTGTCATAGTTCAAAACGTTACCGCTAGAGTCCGACGCGAAACAATGTATTACGAAACGAGTCGTGTTTCCATGATTCCATCTTCCAAATCAATTTCATGAATATATTTCAAGCAATGAATTTATCTTTAAATTCAAATAGGCGTATGCTCAATCAAGCATTCAGTGTACAAAAAATCAGCGACTGGCAAGGTATTTTTAAACAACGCTAAATAAAAGTGCAACTTTTTTTATTTCACTATTTATTACACCTTCCATTACAGTCAGTATGAAAAATCCCTTTTTTATACTCAACCTGATCGTGTTCCACCGCAAACAAAATATTTTCCGCACTTTGACCGATCTCACGATGGGCAAACCGCCGAATGTTTTGATTTACTGCAAAACCGGCGAATTTGGCAACATAAAACAGACGTTGCTAAAAGTCCTAAATCCCGATCGATACGTCATTTACCACTTGCAAGATTCAAATATCTTCGACAACAACGTGTGGGCCGACAACATCGAACTTCTGGTCATAAAAAAGACAAAGATGGAGAATAAAGTGGCGAAACAACTGATGAAATACTACGAGAAAGGCGGCAAAATGTTTTCAATCGATTTGGCTTATTTCCACCGTTATTTCATCGACTTGAATAAACGGGAGGTGATGCCCACCATCGAGTGCGACAAACCTGTCAAAAAATTGAAGAAAATGTATTACAATGGGAAGAAAATCAAACTCATGTGTTTACAACCGCAATTCGTGTGGAATATGGAAGAGAATTTCCAACCGTTGGTGGTCGACCGATTGCAAAAACCTTTGATTTTTGCCGTGAAGGACCCAGATACGGACGGACGTTTCGTTAGTTCCTTGGTAAGTGCTTAAATAAATGTTATTTCGTGTCTTGGTCAGTGGGATGCGAAGCGCGGCGCCATTTTGGTCATTTTGGTTGCATTTCCCGCCGACAGATGGCGGTGTCGGCGCTATGCTGCAAAGCAACTGCAAAGTGCAAATGAATCTTGTGGGATGCGGGAGTTATGATGATGTCAGAAGAGCGGGGGTTGGAAAAAAGGGAGAGATAATCCCCTGAGATTAGTTGCTCGCCATTTGGACGGCAGTTGTGTCACCTGCCAAAACAGAAGGCCCTGCGAAACAAACCACCAGCGTTTGTTTGGTCAATCAGGGCTCTTACACTTAATTGCAACGATCTCAAGGAGCGATTGAAAGGGGAATAAAGCTGTCACTGTGATTAGTCTACACGTGTCTGATTCACAGGCTCGAATAAAATAAACACACATCATTATTCCAATAAAAAATAAATTTAAAAAAAAATTGACATTTTTAGATGATTGAATCTCATCTTTAAAAAAAAGTCTTTATGATTCATTTCGAGTGAAACTTTATCGATTGTGTTGTTTAAAGGCCTATGACTGGTTGTTGGTGATAAGCTTGCCACTAATTTGTTTGCATGGTCGCCTTTTTTCCCGTGATCCCACTGACAACAAATATTTCCAACATGGGATGATCCTATAATGGAAGAAGGAAGACGCACTGGACGAAATGATCGATTTTTTCCCTTTATCAGTCAATATATGAAAAGAAAAAAATAAATTTTAATTTTTTTTTTTGTTGTTGTTTTGTTTTTATATTTTAGGTTGATCTAGAGTACGATGTGGAACGTAAAATCGTACGGGAAGAATGGTATCGGGATTTGCAGGAGTCGGATGAACTGCGGCTTAAAATTTTAAAGGATATTTTATCGGATACGTTAGAGATGGATTGCTCGGCTTCGCAGACATTGCCTTTAACGCCTTGTTACCTACTGGGAGACAAACTGGTAAGATATATCATATATGGTATGAGGGAAAACGTAATCATGTAATGGAGGTTATGAGGGGGAGAGAAAAGTGATTGAAACACAGACAGGATATTTGTAAATGGTTATTGCCAATTGGGGGAAATTGAGTAAATATTCTCGAGAATAATAGGAAACAGTAAGAGATATTCTATACTACCCCCTAGTGTAAAAATTTGGTGTAAAAAATCATTATTTTTCACTTAGAAATGTTTTGCCGCCTGGTGTTGAAATTTGCAGGTTGCAAAACAATTTGGAAATTTTATTGATATTTGAAAATTGTGTAAATCGGTTTAAAATGATTTTCTCATCTTTTTTTTTTTTTTTTTTTTTTTTATTAAAGGAACTTGGTTTCTTTTTCCAAGAAATTTCACAGAAACTTACAAAGGGGAAATTAAAAACTCACTTGCTCACCATGGCGTTCTGTGATTTCAATAATTCACTGAACGATCCAGTTACTTGCGATTATTTGCCAGTAATTTACGGCCGTGCTCACGTTGATGAATTCAATTTAGAAACATATTTGTCTCACCTGCAAAGCAAACAGTTTGGAAAAGTTGTTTTCTTCACTAACGTTCTTCCGTCTACCATGAACATCATAAGTGGGTTAGTCCATCAATTTATAAAAGTCCACTTGATGTCCGATTTGTTTGGACTCGGGATTAAAAAGATTTGTAAGGGATTTAGGGCGTGGAATTAATTATAATTCATCTTTCAACAGACTCACTGACCGGCCTACTGTCATCGCAGTGGCGAAAAGACAAACTCAAGGAAAAGGTAGAAAAATTAAATGCTTCTATCGAATTATTGTCCCCTAGTGTCGAAATTTCAAATGTTACAATAAATAACACTGGAACAAAAAAAATGAAATTTATTGTAAAACATTATTTAAAAAAATATCAATAGAAATGCGTAAAAATTTGTAATCAGAATACGATACCGAATTTCGACGCTAGAGAGCAAAATCGTTTGCTTAACCATATCAAAACTACATTTTTTACACTTTAAAAATCTTGTCTCGATTAACAGGTCGATCGGGAAACGATTGGTTAAGTCCAGATGGATGCGCCATGATTAGCGTTCCGTTGGTTTTCAGCCGAAAATCGCAGCTCGGAATGCACCCGACATGGCTGCAACATTTAGCGGCATTAGCGATGGTGGATTCCGTGCTCAATTCGTACGGCTACGAGGTAACGCATCTCACCTCCCTCCCACCCTCCCCCCTCAAAAAACGGGATTGGCTAAACTCCTCACAATAAACTTCCTTTTCCACACAGCACAATAAGGAAACACCTCTAAGTGTTCCAGAAATTAAATTGGGTGTGGTCGTGGATCAAATTTCAGGGATAAAAAAAAATTCAGTGACATTTAGTTTTGTTTTGTTTAGTCTCGGTCGCGCACCTGTGTATAGATTTCAATTACGCAAATGACTTTACAGGTGTGAGGGGGCAGTAAGAGGGATTAAGATAGGGGTCCGTTTGTTAAGTGTTGTCTCTGTCCACCCAACCAAACCATGTGCACCTGTGTTTGGTTTGGTGGTGGTCTCTCGCCCGTCACTCTTCGTGTCAGCGCTTTAACCCTTTTGTCACTGATCCTTTGATTGATAATACTGGAATATACGTTGTGAGTCGGATGTTGATCATTTGAAAATATTTCGTTTCCCACACACATAAAGTGCAATTCCCACTTGTATTTAACGTTTCTTAACCTTTGCTCGAAGCTCAAATTTAACTACTTCCAGGATTTGGATGTGCGAATCAAATGGCCGAATGACGTTTACGCTGGTCAAACTAAGATGAAAATCGGGGGTGTGGTGGTCACCTGCACATTAGTCAAAGACGCATTCCACTGTGTTATCGGTAAGTTTCTAACGGGAAGGGCCTTTTGCGTTACACGTGCACGTGTAAGTGATCCGGTAAATGCGTGCTCGCGGGGCGTGTTGGGAAATTAGAGTGAAAGAAAATGTTGAGAGAAAATAAATGTTGAAATGATGATTTTTGGTTTTTACGTGGCCCAAAGCCGAGGCTCAAATTCAAAGTGCACGATCCGCACTTGGATTGCGGTGAATTTATTTGGAAGCGATTTTTCAAACTGAGAAAATCGGTGATCAGTTATCAGTTAAGAGTTCTCGGTGATGTTAAGTCGTCTTAAGTCGCGTGCTACTTTGTTCCTAGGATTTTCCAAGAAAGTAAAGAAAAGTAGGAGTTTTTAAGCTGCTGCACTCATGCTCGAACCTCGTCTCGCTCACATTAAACACGGACACCAACGTTTACCTATATACACAGTGCACTCTGCTAGTAAAAACTGAAATTGTAGATAAAAATTTTATTTTGTTTCTAAAATGTATTTAGAAACAAAACACTCAGAATTTAGACAGTTTCCGCAAACGCCCGAAACGAAAACGAAATCACGCAATTCAATTTTTTCTCAGAATCTGTAAATAATTTCGATTAAAACATTTCGATTTAAATGTGGATTCGTAATGAACTGTTACACCGAAATCTTTATGTCGAAATTCCGATTATTTTTCGAAAAAAATGTGTTAAAGTATTGATGTTTTCGTTTCGTACGAAATGCGCAAACTGCTTATTAAGCGCAATTAGTCAAAATTTGTTACTTTAATTGGATTTTAGGCGTGAAATTACTAGTTTTTCTATTTTAAGATGTTTGAAGTTACAAATTAAACAAAAATGTTTCAAATTTCCATAAACCAAGACTTATTTTTCGTGAATTTGATATTTAGTTTTTATAGTTAAATTCGCTTCAGGATTTACCATGGCAAAACTGATCAAAGCTAAGCCAATTTGATTTCTAAACTAAAACAAAACTTCATAAAAGTGTAAAT
>JAQFZP010003505.1:0-10069 GCA_034695745.1 Geophilus truncorum | reverse complement strand
TTGATTGAACAAATTTCTCCAAAAAAATTAGTAAAGGGGGTGTCCTGTTTTCAGGACGCTGGGCACGAATGGGTTAAGTTGATTTTATATTATTTCAGAATAATTTCAAGAGATTTCTTTGATTTCAATATAATTTTAGCCGATTTACACGATTTTATTCAGTTACAATTTCGTGCAATAATTTCACACAATTTTTGCTTAATTTCATTTGATTTTGTTCGATTCGCTGATTCACAAATCACAAACCACAAAGTTCACGTGACTTGACCTTCTGTTGAACGCCTCGATTGCTACAAAATCCACCCTTTAGCAGATTCCAACTTCATATTTATACTGTTAATTGAAGTTTTTATCTGTCAAACGCAGACAACTGATTAAACAAACCGTTTTAATTTTCTGATATTTCTTGATTAAAATGACGGTAAAAGTTGATAAATGTCATCTCAATGACTTAACCATTTCCCGCGCCTAGCAACAGCAACCGGTAAAAATTAAGTTAAAAAAATGGAGAAAAGGGGCCAATTGCTCCTCCCACGCCATAACACCTGCATCGTTAGAAAATAGAAAAATCTTCACTGATCATAGGTCAGCGCGATGCTTTCGAAGGTAATTGGAAGGAATTGGAACGCAAAACACTAATTATCAGCGTTTTTTAAAAGGGAAATATGGATAATTATGTCAGTTTTCTTACTTGATTTTTCTAGAATATTTAAAGTTTTTCTACTTGCACAAATCACCGCAAGAGGACTTTTTCTTGGAAATAAAAACCTGAAATTATATAAAATATAATTTTGTTTTAAACATTAAAAAGTTATTTTACCTTTCTCAGTAATTTATGGTAATTGAAGTTCGTGAATCCATCACCAGTCCGCACTTTTTTCCCTTTTAGTAAAAAAAAAAAAAAATAGGAAATTACATTAGAAAACGATATAAATATTTATTTTACTTTTTTTTAAGCTTGATTTATGATGTTTTAATTCGCAGACCCACCACTAGGCGCCATTTTTCCTTTAAAAAAAAAAACAATAATTATTTAATACCAAAACTCATCACTCGTAAAAACCACCAAAAACAAACGAGTAAAAGTCATTTAGCAACAAAATTATCAGAAAAAAAATTCACGATCAACATTTTTATCATTTCGATAACCCCTTGGTCACTGATAGCGATATCCATTACATCTTAGATCCATTTTTATTCCAAAGTAACCGGTATAAACCAGCATCGAATTTTATCGAACATTTTTCTCAAACCACGTAACAGTAGTTGATACTATCAGTGTCCTATCGAGGTCATCTCCAGTTATACTCTTTTGGGGGTCACCGAAATTGACCACTGTAATTTTCCAACACAGCGGGGAAAACGACGGAAACTCGAGCGGATATAAACTGTCGAAGGTCGCTGGGGGTCTATTTAATGACGTCATTCGTCCTACACTCGCATCACGCCACAGAAGCCTTTAAAAAAAACTAAATAAATATTTACACACCAGAGTGCGCTACACTTTTTATCCCTTTTTCCGTATAAATTAATAAAACCTGGGTCAACATCGATTTTTTTCTTCTTTTTTCGCGGAAGGAGATTGTAACCGGGTGTTTGATGAGCGCAGGTGCTCGATAAACACATTTTGTCGGTTTCACGAGTAAGTTAAGGGCAAGGTAGGAAAAACCCAGGCGTGGGCGAGTCCTTGGACACTCGTTTTTGATCTTATGGCGGAAAAAAGAAAGGCGGAGTTGGTTTCAAGGCGAAATCTAGCGGCAAAAAATATAAAAATAGAAATAATTTTCTTTTTCTCAGCGGAAAAATGCGTTTAAAGTTGAGCGAAGGTCGTTAAATTGCGTGGAACTTTGTGCAGTTTGTTTGAATGAGTCGTAAAAAGTTATTTTTTTAAATGATGTAACTCGAGTTCATTCACAGAAATAAACATTTGATGCGTTAATCCGAGCATAAATCCCGTTTGTCACTTCGTAATCGTTCGACTTTCCTCTGATGGTAATCTTGCAAACTAGAAACTCTTCTTTAATTTTGTCTGTTGGAATAAAAGATTTTTATTTTTAAAATGCGCCATTTTTGTGTTTTTAGGGTTACTCTTTTTTTTTTTTTTTTTTTATTATTCATACCTCTACCGGAAGTGTTGATTCTATTACCGAGCGGTTTTTTATTTGATAATCGGCGGAATCTCGAGTTAAGTAATCGAACGGAAAGGAAAAACTTCGGGAAAATTCCACGCTCGAGACAAGACGGAAACACGATGAACCCTAAACTCGCAAGCCATGAGATGAGACCGGGCGACGCCGCTGCGCATTGATCGACCTTGATGATGACGTCATATCAAAACACCCGAAATCTAACCATTATACCTAAATTCGCCTAAATCAATCTTCCCATAAACCCTTACCGCCAAAAAACAGTTAGAAAACACTAAAAATTAAAAAAAATTAATAAATTTAAAATTCAAAATAAAAAATGACGGATGCATTGTGGGTAAACGGCGGAAGCTCAAATTTCGGTTTCGGTGAAAAAAATCCCATTTTTCGTTGCAAAAATCGGGAAAAGGAGACCCGAAGTGTTTAAAATAGGGAAAAAAGAGTCGAGGCGATGCGAGAACGTTGGTTGAGCTTATCGATCGACTGCAAAGGTGCAAAAGGGCGTGGCAGCGATTCAAATAATTTTCAATGGGACTCAAGTGCATAATGCGATTAAAACACGACTACCGTATGGATAAAATGAATGATGTTTTTAAATGGTTCGTTTACATTTTACCTCGTCAAAAAACAGATTACAACATTCATTCACTTCGATTCCCCAGGTGGTCAACACCTGTACAGATATTTGGTCCGTTTTTAACTCGTTTATTACGAGAGAAAAATCGGGAATAAACGTCTTCTTTAACCAGTCGCTGTGGATGTGCGTCGCCATGGCAACGGGACAAGAAGCTGGTCTCAAAGACCTTAAAGTTGAGATGCTCGAATTTTATTTTTTTTTGAATTTTTTTTTGAGTTTTAAAAATAAGATGTATTCAGTTTACAGTAAAACTTGAATTATTTTTTTTAAATTTTGAATTTTAATAGGTTTTATCTAATTTTTATCTGTTTATAAAATGTATCGAATTACATAAACTAAGTTTCATTCATCAATTCCAGAGGTAATAAAGTGATTTTTTTTTATTTTGTTGGTTTAGTTGGCACGCAGTCAAGTGTTGAGTGTCGTCCTGCAGTTTTATTGATGGATTACTCACTTCCCAGAAAGATTAATCGTTAATTCAATAAATTCGCATTCTAAGTCTACGTGACATCTCTCACTCGTCAGCTTATCAAAAATTTAATCAAATTGCGTCAAATTTGATATTTTAAGCTTGGGTATCGGTCTGTCGCCAGTTACGTAATAACCCGATCCCTAGCGGTGATAAAATAACACCAAATACAAATCCTCGCAATTTTACACAATTTTTTTTTTATATCTCAAATTAAAACATTATTATCTGTCTCTAGCCTGCAAAAAAAAGTAATCCTGTATTGAAATAACAAAACATTCAAAAAAATAACAAAACAAAATTTTCCACTTTTTTAAAAAAATGTAAAAACTCAAATTAATAAATCAAGTATTAGTCTCCCTCTAGATCCAACTCCTAGTGTCGAAATCACAAAACACCACAAAAAAATGAATAAACCGTCTAAGTCTAAACGACGTCTGTATAACGACATTACGTAACCTTTCGAAGCGCTTTTAGCAGCAATGTGGTGGTTTTTAATTAAAACAGATGTGGATAAGGGTTTATAAGTAAAGTAAAATAAAATAATATGAAATTACTGCGCTGCGATTCGCGGCTGTCACAGCTCGATGCAATTAAGTTGCGTAGGTGGAAACGAATCGTAATGATAATGCACCGCTCAGATAATGAAGACGAAAGAGCCAGATAGCCGCAGACCCCTGCTCCGTGTTGCTAAGTGGGTTAACAGGGTAAACATGGCTTCCAAACCCATTACCACATCACCACATCATTAAAAAAAAATGTTGTTTTTTTATTAAAAAAAAAACATGCAAATAAAAACAAAAACGGGTCATTTTATTTCAGTTACGAAATGACTAAAAATATACATTTTGACATTAACCTTTTGATGTAGAGATACAGTGATGGTCAAACTCCATTACGAAAAAAAAATAACGGAAGAAATAACCATCACTTAACTTATTCCTATTTTCTAATGGTATAACAAAAATAAAGATACAAATAATAGATGGTGGCACAACTATTAATTATTTTTTTTTGATATTAAAATAATATTTCTGGGAAACAAAATGGGGATAAAAAAAAGTGGGTCCGGAAAAGTTTAGCTGCAGGGGTGTTCAGGAAATCGAGGCCCTGATGGCGCCAATTCAACCTTGGCACTAACCTTGACTGAGAAAGTAGTCGTTTCATTGCCAAATACTCAATATATCAGCGGATTACATGTATTTTCATGTACATGCATTTGTTTTCCGACAAGGAACATTAAAATTCCTCACGTGGAACGTGGAAGAAAGTGAAACAAAAAGTTGAACGTTTGAATTTAAATATACAACAGTGTACGTGTTGTTATATATCCCAAAATCATCACTACCATATTGGTTTTTGTATCACGTGTTGTATATTTCATTGCGTCATGGTTTTATACTTTTATACGTACCCTATTTAGTATTTTCTCAAATAACACTTGCGTCATAATTAGTACGTCGGTCTAAATTATGGCACCCCCAAAGTCATTAAAAATAGTCAAATATACCTTTTTGATTAAACACAAAAATAAAATGGGTCTTAAGAGTGTTTAGCATTGATTAAAGCAACAAAAATGCTAAAATCTATCTATAACACCTTTAAAATAAAGATTAAAACATGATAAAATGTTATACTATAACATTTTATCATGTTTTAATCTTTATTATATATATATATATGATATATATATTTACTCTATCAAATAAACAGTGGGGGCGCTATTTGAAAAAATATGATAAACTATAAATTATATAAAAAAAAAAAAAATTCTAAAATACAGCTCTTATAAGCAGCCATCTTTTTTAACAGACTACTTTAGCATTCAAAACATAAGAAATACAGTACTTGCAATCAAGTCCGCTTAGCGAAAGCTGGAATGGCCAAATGTGGCTCTTATAACAGAACTGATCCTGTAAGTGGATTCAACTTTATAACCAGGGATTTAATACATCCGAATTTCGACCAAACTTGCACGAAAAAAATCATTCACTTGCACTTTGTGTTATAGTACAATAAAAACTTACCTTTACACTAATAATCAACAGTGCAAATAAATATTTGATAAAATATTTTTTTTTCTTCCATTTTGACATTCACCATAAAATCCCGAATGACATAAACTTTTTTTTTTCAGCTTCCGCTTTCCAACGTCTGTTGTTATTATTATTGTCATTAAAATTCGAAAAAATAAAAAAAACATTTTTTTTTCTATTGCACACAATTTTTATTCAGAAATGAGCATGGATGAATTTTACATCTTACAATTCCAAACATCATCCTTTTTTTATTTAAATTTCGTTTCATTTATATGTTTATATTTATATAGATATAAAACAAGAAGATTCTATTTGAGTTTGGCAAAAACAGAAAAATATGAAAACACCATTCATTCTTCATATACTTTGCATAGGGAAAAATGGTCAACATATTTTTATATTTTTCAATCCTATACAATGACTTATTTACACAAAAGATGAAGAAATGAGAACCATTCAATACTATTTTCAAATTTAATCCCATCAACAGCATTTTTTTCATTTTTATATATATATATATATATATATATATATATATATATATATATATTTTTACAAATTTTTTAAATTTTTTAAAATTTTTATTGTAAAATACAAAGATTAAATGCTAAAAATCATTAAAATAACATAAAAGTAGAATTGGACCCGCAATATGTACAGTTATGATTTTATTTCCCACAAAATAGATAAAATATTCGTTATGGCGCTCTAGTTGATAACATTTTACGCGTATTGGACATTTTGGTTAACCTGCTTGGACATTTATACATTTATTTATTTATATAAATTATTGAACATTTTGCCAGAAGGCGCTGCGAAGATTAAAGTCCGCCATTTTGTAACATATTGTTACGTAATAAGTGTGCTTTCTCGACTTTTCATCTATTTAACCATTCGACAATACTGTAAAATTGATATAAATTTTTTTTTCTTTTTGTTAATTTTTATCGGGTTTTAGTAATCGCTGCATAGCAGTGAAGTGCTAACATTCCTTAAGCTTTCAGTTTCGGAATTTTGTAAGTGAAGTGTTATTGAGGTCAGCTAAGCGTTGTTTCGCTGGTATTTAACACGAATTCACGTCTGCAAAACGTGGTTAAAGGGTCGGAGAATTCAATACCTCATTTTTAGAGTAAGAAATACAAAAATTTCGAAAGAAAATTTGATTTCAAATGTGAAAAATTACAAATATTCGAGGAAAGAAATGGAATTTGATGCAGAAAAGTAAAAAAAAAAATTCGAAATTAATGTCAAAATTGAAAAATTAACTAAATCAACTAAAATTTTTAAAAATACGAACCCTATACACCAAATACCGGTAACTAAAAAAAAATTAATCAATAATAAATAAATTTTAAAAAAATATTGAAATTTTTCTTTAAAAAAAAAAAAACCAACAAAATTCAAATTTTTCAATTAAAAATTTAGAAAAACAATAAGCTCAAAAAAACAATTAGATAAAAATATTCGAAATTTTCAATCAAAAAACCAAAATTTTCCTTAAAAATCTCAAAATTCAAATTTTCCAACTAAAACCTCTAAAACCCGATTCCTAAATCCCAACTTTAATAATTCAAGGCCACCAAACCCAACTCAACTAGCAAATCATCTTGAACTTTTCAATTCACCTTGATTAGATTTATCACCGATTCAATCCCTTTATTTACCACCGTAAAAACAAACAAAAATCCTTCACAAATCACAGTTATAAAAAATCCCAACCAAACACCGCAAAACAAAAACAAATTTCACTCTAATTGACAGCCTCCGCCTTTTCTGCCTCGATCGTTCTCCTTTTTATTCACATTCACGCCGTGAAAATTAATCCGGAAAACAAAACGAACAAGGTCAACATGTTGGCTCGAAGCCATCACCTCCTACTTTCCAAACCTGCTTTTGGAGCAACCACAACCAGAAAAAAAAAAAAAAAAAAAAAGATGTAATTGTGTGTATAAAAAATATATGCTAATGATAAAATAATTAACAAAACTAACGAAAATATCGAAAATGTCTGACCTTCATTCCCTAGTCAATCGAAAACGGAAAAATTCCCTTAAAAAGTCGCTCGACCGCATCCGCCATTTTATTCACTACTGTATTGAAATTTGAAAACAGCAGCGGCGAGGAAAACTATGACGTCATATAAGTCAAAATTCCTTACAAATTATCATTTCCCCTTTTAACTGTGATAAAAAAAACTCAAAAAAATTCAAAAGATCAAACTTTTTTTTATTAAATAATACTAGTAAATCAGAAAAGTAAACTTTTATAGAAAATCGAAGTATATTTTTTCATATTTAAAATAAAAATTAAAATAATAAAAAAGAAACATTTTTTTTTCAATTTTTTTTTACATTTTTATATTTTTTAACTTTTTATAATATTTATAATACATTGCTTTGATTTTATCCTTAACAGTTAATAATAATAATAATTTTTTTTTTTTTTTGCTTTAAATATTTGCACAAATATCCATAGAAATACCATACCCATTTATGAAGTTACAACATGGATAAGTTTCATTTTGACAGCTAATTTGCATAAAAATGAAACAAACACAAAAATTAAGGGATAAAGAGATTTTCTTAAGTGGGAGAAAAATAAGACACCACTCAACGTCAATTTCCCAAACTAAAGAAGAGAAAAAAAATTTAAAAATGAAATTTAAGTAAAGTTGTTGTACAAAAAATTGATCAAACTTCATTTTATCAACCCAAATCCATAAGAAATCAAAATTTAAATACAAATTATGTGTTTTTTTGAGGTATCTATATATATATATTTTTTGTTTGTTTATACAATGAACATTTATAAGTTTGTAATATCACTTTTGACCTCTCTTTAAAAAAAACAAACACAAATCATCACTTTAAGCCTATTTTTCAGTAAATTCCAGTAATAAATGAATTAACATACAAAACATACACACCAAATAAAGAGAAAAAAATGGTTTTAAAAAATTCGAGTTAAGTTTTTCGGTATATATATATATACTTTTACGGTTTTTTTTCTTTTTTTTTTTTTCCTTTAAAAATCGACAAATTGATCAAAAAAATTGACTAGAAGTAAAAATTAAGCACAAATATTAAAGTTTTTTTTGGCCAATTTGGAGGGGATAATGTTGAAATTTCAATAAGTGGAAGGCAGAAATATCATTGCATCGGTTAAAAAAAATATTAAAATTAAAAAATCAAAGAAAAACCTCGATAACCATTGCGCATGTGCGAAATAACCCGAAACAAATTACTGGGTCTAAGTAGTAATCGAGAAAAATAAAATTTAAAACAAAAAAAAATTTGGTCCAAAACACAAATCAAAAACTCTCAAAACTAAAAAAAACAAAAAAAAACCCAAACAAACAACAACAAAAAAAAAAAAAAATACACTTGATATCACAGGAAAAGGGGATATTTCTAACAAAACTCAAGAAAAAGAGAAAAAACTCAAAAGAAATGAAAATTATCTATCTATTTTTGATCACGCGCACGGCATCCAGTTACACGTGCACGTGTGATAGGCATTTGGCGGCGCGGCCGGCTGCGGCGACGGCACATACTGCGCGTAGAAATAGCCGTTGTACATGTACTGTCCGACCTGGTGCTGCTTCAACAACATCTTGTGCTGCTCCTCGAAGTACACCTGACACGCGAGCTCCTCGATCAAGTTGAGAGTTTGCCGCCGCTCGTGGCCCATCAGACAGACCGTGGACTCGTCGACGACGCGGTGCAAGATCATTAGGTATTCGTACGTGAGATGGCGCTCGTCGGCGAAATGGTTGGCCAGGTAGTTCTCGAGTTTCGCCTGCTGTTGGTTCAAGTCACTGAAATCGATGAAGAATCGCGAGCACATGTACCGCTCGAGCGTCTTGATCTGCTCCGGAAGTGCTGCTTTGTAGCCTCGCACCAGCAGGTTGCAGTACTTCAACAGTCCGCCGCCGCGGATCTCTTCCGGGTTGCGAGTGGCGATCAGTTTGCGGTGCAGGTGCGCCTGCGCCTCGCCGAAGTCGCCGTACACGCTCTCGCCAAGTACGGTCGGATAGAAGCTCTCCGACATCGGCATCTCGGCGCACTCGTAGAACAGCAGCAGTGAATCGAGCACGATTTGGAACGAGTCGACGCTGAATTCGAACTGGCGCCGCATCGAGTCGACGAACTTCAACTCTACGTTGCGCCCTCTGTTGTTGCTCAGCGAAATGAGGCTCCAGCGGTCGGTGCTTTCGCCCATCACTTTCACCATCTTGTGCACGTACGCTTCCTTCAGACTGCAGCTGGAAATGCGTTTTTTACTCACGCCCTCTGGTAGGAAATCGAGCAACGAATCTAAGACGGCAGCTTTCACCCGATCGCAGCCGCGAGGAGACGACAGATCAACGGCGAAGATCAAGTCCAGGTCGTTGTACGATGCCTGTTCGCCGGTTTCGCTGAGGATGTGACTCGCCGCGCCGCCGTTCAATCGTATGTCTCTGACGGCGACCGAGTCGGCCTCGAGTTTCGAGCGCACCACGTTCACCAGCTCCTTCAGCTTGATCTCGAGGGTGGGGAAATTGCCGCGGCCATGGATGGGCACCACTTCTTCCATCACGGCATCCAGACGCCGCACTTGCTCGTAGCTGAGCACTGCGAAGCGGCGGCTGGCCGTCGGCGTTTCCAGCAGCAGACACTCCATGCTGCGGCGGTGTTGCAGGTGGCTCGGCGCGTCTCCCGGGATCCGCAGCTTGTCGCACTGAGTGAGTGCAAAAGCTAGATTACTACTTACTCAAAAGCAGATTTCCCCTTTTTTT
>JAQFZP010003504.1:0-10072 GCA_034695745.1 Geophilus truncorum | reverse complement strand
AAAAAAAAAAAAGACAGTTCTCTATTTCTCATCTTGATGTCTTCATATTGGTGACTTAATCGATTTTTGTGTCTTTTGAATAGGGGAAAATCGATTGCAAATGGAAGAAAAGGTCAGACTGTTTGTTCAGTGCCATATAGAACCTAGAATAAGGATTAAATTTAACTTCTATTTTTTTTCCTTAAATCACAAATTAATAATAATAATAATCTTATCTCTAATAACTCCCGGGCACTTTAACAAAAAAAAATATTTTTTTATATTTTTAAAAAATTCAATAGCATCTCCGTCTCATCGCCATCAGAGAGGAATTTAAAAGCCGTAAGCTGATCATATTTCCAAATGGGTCCATCAGGATACCAGTTGTTGGCTGTAAAGTGCGTGTACGTCCTCCAGAGACCCTTTTTTCTGTCGCTTTCTTTTCTTTTGCTCCCTGACCTTTCACATCTGATCGATCTGTCCCCTGGGCAACTACTGAATCTTCATTCAGGACATGGGCTCCAACAGTTTTTCCATCAGCAAAGAGTGTCTTGTCCTGCTCCCGCGTCCTACTCCTTTCTCGCCGCTATTTTTATTCACCCAAAGAAAGAGAAATGTTTTGTTGTCTCGCATTCCAAATGAAACGAGTTGCTTAAAGATTCCCTCTCTCTCTCTCTTTCGGGTTCTCGTGGATTTTTGCGGCCACCAATCGTCTTATTGATTCTGTTTCTTGGAGCGAAGAAGTTCAAATACACGTGTGCCTGGCTGACCTAACACGGGCGATGGCTCTTGGCAACCGCCGGCGAGAGGCAGGTAGCGGCGGGCTAAATATAGACGCGCGTGACGTCAAGCAAGGGTATGCTCCGACAGTTTCCATGGCGTTTAGGCTCGTTTGAGTTATTGTTGTCGAGTGGTTTTGAGTGTGCATAGTTGAGGTTTGCGCTTGGATTGCTGCGTGTTGTTATGAAAGATTTTTGTTCGTTATTTGGTGATTTAGATTGAGAAATTGGTATTTGCACTGTTGTGGGCATTTAATGGTGCAGAAAGATGTTTCGGGGTTGTAAGTTATTAGTTGGAATGTTCAATTATTGTCTATAAAAGTGACGCTACGTTTGGGGATAATGTAATTGTTAAATTTAAATGTTTAATTGCAGGATAATTTGCTGGACTTAGTGCAAGTCAAATTAAAAATTAAGATTAGTGAACTGTCTTCGAAGTTCTTTAAATAAGTTTAACTCGTTAGTGAATCCACCCCTAGCTATTGAAATTCGGTACTTAATTAAAAAATTATCAGGATTTCTTGTGCTTTATTGAAATATAATTTTGATTTTGTACCGTATTTACTTTCTTTGTTGTTAATTTAGTTGAAACTGGAAATAGAAATTTCCCTCTTAGCTGTAATCATTGGAAATTGCATTGGTCAGAAGAAGGGAGTTATTGACCTAGGAAAATGAAATAACTAAAGTGGACCTCGTCTTACATAAGTCGGATTTCTCAGAAGGCTTACGAGTTTAGCTCCGAGGTTCAAAGTTTCATTCCCCGCAATCCACTTTGAACACGCTACAAAATTATAGTGACATCTTGTACATTTTGACATGTTCACTACAATTCGAATTCTTTTTCGTAATTTGCAAGAATCTCTACCTAAATCAGCAATGAACACTCTTTGCTAGGTGTGTGATGTAAAATTTCCAACCAAATCCTTGTATAACATTCGCAAGCATGAAAATGCAAATACTAACTGTAAGAAAATGCCCTTAAGAATGCATGTGAAGAATTTGATTTAAAGTAGGCAAGGTTTTGGAATGCAGACTAAAACCGCTGCAAGTTCTATACTGAATTCACAAAACACGAGAATAATTCCTTGTTCCCCAGTTTAATTTGATGTGCAGCACAACTGTACAATAGACAGCCACTGCTTCCCATTTTTATCCAATTTATCAAGAATAAGCAGATGCAAATGGAGATTTGGCTGAAGTTGTCTGTTGTACATTTAAGCAGATTACTTCCATTTGGGCATTAGTGTGAGCTTTAAGCTAAGTCCAGTTGGGTGGCTTGAACTTAATTATTGGAGGATTCTAAGAGACATCTGTCTATAGTTTTAGGATCCATCAAATATTGCAGCACTTTAAAATGGAGGCGTGTGTGGGATTAAGTGAGAAAGCCATTCCCATGAGTGAAATTTAAGACTCAGTTTTTATCCCTTCTTCTTGCATACTTCTCATGTTAATGATCCAAGAATAAAGAGACAGCTTTTCCAGATAATACGCTTAGTTTACACTTCTCGCTTCGTTTTCGGAAGAAGCTAACAGCTAATGTGCAAGAAAGAAGGAATTGGAGATGGCAATGAGAGCTAACCAAACAGAAAAGGAAGGAAAAGCAAAGATACAACACTGAAAATGAATGCAGGTTTTTAGAGTTCATGGAAAGTAAAAGACAGCTGTGTTTACAGTAGATGGGCTCCAGGGGGTTTGGACTAGTGTAGAAGGAGAATTGGATTTGCAGTATGCAACTTGAAGAAAATGTTTTGGGAAATCTTATATATTTTTGGAGTAAGAATAAACCAATTTTCATGTTGGGAATGTGAGATTTATTGTATGATTAGATTCTGTCAAAAGCTATATTTAGATAGCAGAATTTTTGCTTTGGGAGATTTTCTTTTGAAGTATGGTTGGCTGCTTAAATTTTTTTTATATGTAACAGAATTCTATTATTTTCTATTTATTTAATTATGCCGTCTTACTATACAAACCTCAATGATTTCATTGCTAAGAAAGACAATTTAAACCAAGTCATTAAACAAATAGCAGGATAAAATAGTAATTTGACTTTGTAATTGTGAGACGCAAATGTCTCAAATAATTAAAAAGGGACAAAAGAATGAATAAAAAGTTTACACAATTTTAATATAATTAGACACACAAGGTACCGTATACTATATGGTACACTCTAAAAACAAAGGAGTTGTAAGATACCTTTTTAGATATAAAATCTTGTCCTCATTTAGCTAGCATGATTTAGGTATATAATCCTGACTATTGCTGAAAATGCATTGTTTTCACTTATGTAGTTGTATTTTATTGACATTTCAATAATACTCAAAGTTTAAAATGCATACTTCCTTGGGCTGGACTCAAAGATGCAATAACAGAGTGCCAATTTTCACCTATTTAACAAGGTGCAAACTATGAAATAGATAGAAATAATACACATTATTGAAGCATCAAACTACTTGACAAGATAAGAATTTTGTAACTCTACATTTTAACTAATTCTGGTTGAAAGGCAGATTGATCATTTGATAGTGAACTGACATCTACTTTATCTTGTCCAAAAAAAAAAAAAAAAACAAGGATACACAGTTCACTTTTGCACCTAATTTACACTTTTATTTTTTAGAGTATATACATACATTATATTAATTTGAAACCAAATAAAGATGATTCTGGGTGTGCAGCCTAGAAGCAATCTGATTGGCTTTCAAATGCGTGTCTGCCTACGCGTTCTGATTGGCCGCTGGCGATCACGTGATTAGCTAGCGAGCAGCTGCAGGGCCCTAGTAATAAATTATAAATTGCATGTTAAACATAAAAGTTCAACAATGAATTTTTTAAGTTATAAAGTTAGAGACTTTGCGGGAACATAAGCAACAATCGACTTTATATTTATAACTTACAAAATTCATTGAACTTCTGTTTAACATGCAATTTATAATTTATACGTTATAAAATGCGTTACATGCCAATTTCCCGCAAAGTCTCTAATTAAATATAAAATCTATTGTTGCTTATGTTTCCGCAAAGTCTCTAATATAAAACCGATTGCTACTTACTTTTCTGCAAAGTCTCTATTGTGGTCAACAGTTGTCACCTTTTAAATGCTAATGTCATGTCATAAGTAATAATTTTTGCATTGATTCTACATAGAACTTGCTTGCAATGATCATTTATTCAACAGTATGGGACTGTGGTTTTAAAAGCACCAGTGATCTTAAAAGTTAAAGACTGAACTATTACCACAGACATGTCTTTAATACAATAATTTAGCAATAAACTTATGCTTGAAGAGCTTTGTGTTCTCATATTTGATTTGAAGTCAGCACTCCACTTGGTGCAGCAACATTCCAGATTAGAAACTAATGTGTTACGCTGTTGCACCATGCAGTGACCTTTGACATGAAAAGACAATCTCTTGGTGAGCACAAAGACAGTACTTTACACAACTAAGCCATCTTGGCTGCACTCGTGACCTTATAGAGCTGAGAAGCAAGTGTGCTAACTACTGAGTCACTGAAATGATGCTTTCTCAAACTTCATGGTCTGCAGATTGAGGCTAAAGAAGTTTTGGGTTGACTGTTGTTGTGGCACATTGTTATATACTGTAGAATGATATTTTGGAATTTTTTTCTTGTTTGCAATTTGAGTATGGTAGTACGGTAATTATTGAGGAAACATGTGAATTTGTCGAAATTTATTAAAATTTACAAATAGAATCCAATTACAGTATATTTTGACAGATTGGATTAAAGTATAATTGAACATATGTTAAGCAGATCAGCCATTAAAAGCTTATGTTTAGCATTATGACAAATAAGCTGATAGAAAAATTACTTCTTAAGATTAAACTCACTTTATAGTTAATCTAGATTAAGTGATTTATTTATTATTTTATCAAAATAACTGCCCAAATTGCAGTTAATCTGGATTATATATGGTACCAACTACCAAGTCAACAGCTTAAAAGCAAGTAAGTTTCATTAAGCCATTAAATTGACTTTATTTTAATGAAATTATATACTAAACACATATTTTTCATTAAAGATTCAAAATAGAACACAATGCAATTATTCATTTTTTAATTGAATTTTTACATAAAATTTGTACCCTGACCAAGATGGCTGCCAAAATTGTGTTTTCATTTACATTTCTCATTATTGCAAATTATTCTGAAATACTGCAGTTACAGTTTGAGCATTGTAACTTTAAACTTTAACTTTTAATGAAAATCAATTTCAACTTGGTTTCTACTTTCCTTTTACATCTTTTTACGAAATGACCACCTTTAACCGCGTTTTCAGCATCAAAATACTTTTAAAAATCAATCGAATGCACCCAGGGGCGTATTAAGGTTAACTGGCACTTGAGGTTCAACATTTTAGATTTCTTCTCGAATGACCCTATCACACCACCTGCGAACAAATCAGCAGCGAGGTCTGCAATGTTAAATGCAAAGAATCACTTAACATTGACTGCCACAGCCACTTTCCTCTTAAATATTTTAAGAGACAAGACAATTTGTCGAAAAGCGAAATGAATGTTGTTTTTAATGTTTGTCATAACATAAACAAACATTTCAAAAAGCAGGGACGTAAAATATTGAAACGAAACGACAAATGATATGTGGGTTTATGATTAATTCTTATTTTGTGTTGTCAGTTATTTAAACTTCATTCCAATGAATCGTAGATATACATTGCTAAGGAAAAGATTAAAGTTTGACAAATAAAGCCCGCCATGCAGAAGAGATGCATTGCATCAATCAATCATGAGAGGGATCATGTTTTTTGCATTCAAAACCATCATGCCATTTCCTAGATGTGAAATTGGATAAACAACGAAACGTGTATAGTGGAATAAATAAATTTCCAATTTTAAAACTCACATAAAGCCGAAATTCATAAAACGTAAGACGAGTAATAATAAAAGGACTATGGAAAGTATTACAAGAAGAGTGGTCAAATATCCAGTGGTTATTGTTTAAAAAGCGTCTGAATCATGGAAAAACATGGCGAACATGTTCAGCTATCTATACTTAATGGTATACTTAATGGTTCGTTTGTTATTATGAAATACAAGTAAAAGTTGTGATTTTGTACACAGAACATTCTCTGTGTGCGAAAAATGAAACGATTTTATTAATTTTTATTAATTTGACTGCTATGATTGATTTTTTTTCCTTTCCATTTTTCAAGCACTTAGAAAAGGGGAAGCGAGGAAACACGAGAACATGTGTTTGTCGTTCTTCTTTGATCCCATGTGTCACTTTCACGCTGCTATATTTGGTGATAAATCAAATAAGGGACTAAAAGTTTTAGATGGGAAAAGGAAAAAATCAAACAACGTTGACATTTTTCGCTCCTGGTTTTTTTATTTTTTATAGAACTCCTTTTTATTATTCTTTTAAAACCTTGCGTGGATCTTTTTATTGAAGAATGAGACCGATGTTCAAGTTCGAAATGAGGTTTGATGGGTCGACATGTTGTCTTAAAGTAGACACGTGTTGATATTTAAGCTAATTTTACCCATTTAAGCGGTGCCAACTCATGAAAATTATTTAAGATTTGCAAGTCGTGAATGAAATCATTCATTAGGTCCAAGATGCAGTAAATTAATTGCGTCACGTGATGTTTTGTTTTGGCAAAGAGAACCTCAGCAACAGAAAAATTGAGCGTATGATAAATATAACTTGGCTTAATACACGTAAACAAATTTAAAACGTATACAAGTGTTAAAATCTCTGCAAACAAACCACGCATAACAAATGCCATCATTAGGAAACCAAATCTCTTCAATCGCACGTAAAACAAACTTAGAAATTACTCGATAAAAATAAAACTCAAACGTCATAAACGATCGAAAATAGCGCCATCTCCCCCCCCCCCAATTTATTAATATTTAATCGTCCAATGGTTTGATTCTTTAATAATTCATCATGCAATAAAAATAAATAAATTTTAATGCGAGTGGAGTGTAGCTTAATTATTTATTTCTCAATTTTTTTTATTGCTTTATTTTTTTATTAACGTTTTATATCGGAAAGGTTTTTCGTTTTTCAAATCGTTGGTGTTTTTATTTCGTGCTTCGTCGTTTCTATTTTAATCCAGTCTCTAAGCCCCGAGAAAGACAAGCAGCGCGTGCATCACGTAATTTGATCGCTCTCATCCATACTCAGTATTGATTTAATTGTCAGATGTGCAAGTTTGATCCCATCGTCGTTGCGTTTCCATGGTGATTTGCATATATTTTCGTGTTCTTTAGCGCGGGGAAAAGACAGATCAAACGTGACGTGTAAAAAGTGTGGTTTAAGGGCGCTAAAATTCGTCTAATTGTTCTGGTTTTACAGGTAGAAATAAAAGGGAAAAAGAAAATGAAAATGGTTGTTTTTGGAAATTGATTTTGCTCTAGGGTAATGCTGATACTCGGGGCATTGGACCTGAGACACAACAAAATAAAGAAACTCAAACTCGGAAATAGAGACGCTTCAATGATTTAACAAAGTGAAAAACAAGGGCCAAATCAACAGACTCAGACAACATAGCTGAAAACGCAATGGACAAAATAAAATTAATTATAAAAATACTTACAAGGAGAGCCTCTCGGCGTAAGGGTATGAAATCGCCCCAAATTGATACAAACCAATTGTCACACTAAATTATATTATTTTCTAAAATTATTTTTGTCAGTGTTCAATCCAATGAGAGATAATTGAATTCAAAGTTTGCATTATTGCATGCTTCTAATTTAAAAAAAACGGTACGGTAAATAGGGGATAATGCAGGAATACAGATTTTATAACAATCTCTTTAAATTGCAATGCAAACTTTGAATTCAATTACGGTGTCTGTCATTGTATTGAGCACTGACAAAAATAATTTTAGGTAATGTAATTTAGTGTGAGTGTAATTGGTTTGTATCAATTTGGGGCGATTTCATTATCCTTGTTAGAACAGTACACCAAAATGCGGTTAACAGCCAGGAATGCATTATCGAGATCACAAAGAGTAGTAACGTCTATCGTGCTGCATCAAGTGCTCAGTGCTCGTGCGTCAAGAGTATGTGCCCAATTCTTAAGCGAGCAACAAAACTTCTTTTGATCGAATAGTAGAAAAGCAAAAATGCCATTTGCTGCAGAGAGAGTTTTGCATTGAAGTTGTAATTTCCTCACAAACATACTTTTCCTTTGATTTATTTCTTCTCTCTCTCTCGAAGCAAATAATCATTTTGTGAAATTGCTGATTTTGCTTAAAAAAAAGATGATGATTCCTCTTTTGTGTGCAACACAAAGGGGGGAAAAATCAACCAGAAGGAATAAATTAGTGGCTGAAAGGCGTGTCTGATAAATTCTCTCCTTTTTCTTTTAATTTCAATTTCGAAATTTGCTGCCTTTATCCTGCGGGTGAAGTAATTTCATCGGGAAATATCGTTCATCTACAGATAGCTAGCACGAATGCTTTTATTTGGTAAATGAATGTTGTTTAGGGAAATTAGTTCAGCTGTTGTCATCTGGAGCGTCAAATGGTACAATTAATCGTTTATAGTACTTTTACAGTCCATGAGAAAAGGATTATGAGAGAGCAACTTGTGTTTAGTGCGTACAGAGTGATGCGTTTTGTCGTTAAAACGGCATTAGGGTTAAAGATTGGCCAATCACTGCAATTTGGAGTCAAGTGACTGGTGTTTCTGGTTGGATTAGAGAGTGGCAATTTGTGGGAACACACTATGGGTAGGTTGGTGTGCAATCTCAAAATTTCAATGGCATTGTGCAACCGGAAGTGACGTCTTAACCCATTCAACAATGTGGCTAACTTGTAAAGTCTGATTCCCACTTGTACGTTAAGTTAAGCAAGTAGCTACACTAGATTAAACCATGTGTAGCTGCTTGCTATTGGCTGAATTAAGACGTAACTTAACTTAACGTACAAGTTGGAATCAGGCTTTAGTGCCTCAATGCTTCGATGACACAAATCAGTCAATTTCATGTGTATAAGTTGCAGAGTAGCTCATATTTTTGCATCATTTCAAAGCAGAAAACTTGTGAAAAACCAGTATTTCACGCACAGAATTTATGCAAGTGTGAAATAACTGTGTTTAGAATGTTGCAACCTTTCTGCTGACATTGCCACATTCAAAATTGCTCAAAATGTCAAAACTACTTTCAAAATTGACCCCAAACCCCCGTTTGTGTGGCAAAGTAATTCTTTACATAGAGGATTTGCTTATCAGAAAATTCTTCCCTTTGAAAAAAAATCCAAAATAACCACTCAACCATATGGTTCAGTTAGTTAACCTTCCAAATGTGTGAGTAACCCATTCAAACCCAGACACAACACAAGACCCATTACAATTTATCAACCTTAGGCCCTTGAGACCTTTAAAAGGACCCTAAGAAAAAAATCTATTGGCCGTAGCTAACAAACTTACTGCCCAAAAAGCCCAATGGCCACCCATTCATCTATACTTAAATGTTTACAAACCAAAAGCAGGAAATTAAAAGAATCTTCGAATTTTATTTTGCTTCAACTTCTTTCCCTTTTCTTTATTTGATTAACAAGAGTGAAAGGGAATGTACAGAGGAAAAATGGCTGCACTGTTCTTTTTCCTTCATCAAGATAAGAGTAAATAAAGGCAAACTCCCTAGGGGAGAAAGCCCGATATGTTGTTGTTGGTAAATTGAATTATGTCTGCCACAAATGCATCCAGAAACGAATCATCCATGATCCTCGTATTGACTGACATTTACCCATTTGCTCCGTGTTGTCGTTGCTTAGATCCACTAACTTCTTCTTAATTCCTCTCTTATTCTTTGCACCATATTTTGACAAGGCGATAAAATTCCATTTACTTACTGCTACCATCAACATTTTTTTTTCTTCTCTCTCTTTTTTTTTTATTTTTTTTTGCTTCGCTTCTCTCAGTTTTTTATTTTGCTTCGGTGAATCACGGGTTTGAGAAGGGAGTGGAAAAATGTTAGATGTTTGTGACTTTATTTTTTCTTGTTGCTGTGATTGGTGGTTAGCTTTCGTGCTGAGGGTCAGGCAATTATTTGATGTCAGTGATGACTTCTTTTATTTTTTTAATCAATTTTATTTTAGATTTTGGAGGTAATGAGCTTTGGGAAAGAAGTTAATCACAATAATGTGTTTTTTTGTAAGTTTAAAGAAATTGTGTTTTATAATTAGAGCTTTTGCGGCAACATAAAAGACTTTATGGAAAATTAACATACAACTTATTCTATACTACAACATATAAATTATAAATTTCATATTTTGTGAATTAGGAACTTCGGATTATTTTGGTGTAGAAATATTATTTGA
>JAQFZP010003503.1:0-10073 GCA_034695745.1 Geophilus truncorum | reverse complement strand
TCGCTACAATCATGTGACCCGTGACGATAAACGAACAAAATGGCCGCGCCCAGCAAATAAATAATCAAAACATACGCACATGGTTTGGTTTAGTGACAAATAAAACTCGCATTTTTGCATCAAAATTTTATTTTTCAATCAGAGCTATTTTTTTAAATAAGTTTTTATAAAAAAAAACTATATTGGAAATGATTGATATTTGATTTTGATGGCTTATTGAGAATAATTTTATAATTACATTAAAAAATATTTCTTATCTATTTAATTTTTAATGTTATTTTTTATGTGCGGTGATTAAAACTGAAATACGAGAGGTGTTAATTTTCCATAGCAAACGTTTTGATTTTTGCCGCAAGATGTAGCTCTTTCCTCGCATTTCATTTCCGCCATTCGCTGTACTCACGAGGTTACTCGAGTTTTAAACTTGTTTACCAATGAATTCATTAGTTTCATTCAATTTCAATCGATTATCATTAATAACAAGAAGTTATGTCGCGTCTGTGAGTATAATTTACCATTTCTCATTCATTTTAAATAACCGATTTGTTTTATTTTCAAGATCAATCAAAGCAGGAATTATGGTACTACCAAACTTCCCAAAATGAAGTTAAAAATGGTATTAAAAAACCGCAGACTTACAAAACATTTGAAACGCGAAAAAAAGGAACAGGAAAAGACCATCGAAGAATCATTGATGCCACCACAGCAAAAAATCGAATTCAATTTGCAATCTTTAGCAACGCGAGGGTAAACAATGCAAAACATTTCATACCAAAACACTAAAATCATGTAAAACATAAAACATTTTATCAGGTTTCTTCGAAGCACTAAACCATACACACCCCCAGAAGACGTAACAGACAAAATCCTCAACCTAGCAAAAACAACACTCGGTATTCAAGACAAAAACGAGTTGTTAAACTTTTCCCTGACGAATCCAGACACGAGATTTAACTTCCTAAGTCGCTGCGTATCTGATCTGCATCACGACATCCCTAATTCCCAGCTGCATAAAATGACGAGTGTTTGTAAGCGATAAAAAAACTTTTTTTTAAATAATATAAAACAACTTTTATTACATTTGCAGCTGCTGTGATCGACTATTACCAGATGCCCGTCTCAACGGTAACTTCGTACGACAATATGTGCGACAACCCCGAATCGTTGCCACCGAATTTACACATGCAAAAAGAGCCACTTCGATTTAACCCTGAAACCGACACCTTGTTTGGTGGAGTGAGTGCGTTTCCCGAGAGCTCTACTATAGTCTCGGGTCTTAAAGCCAAAAAGAAATACAAAGGATTCGACGCACGCCCTCCGACGGCGAAATTGTATTGATTTATTTCCCACTTTTCTTTTTATCGCCCTGTAATAAACAAAAATTAGTTCGATTGAATAATTTTTGAGCTTTCTTTATTTTTACCCCGAGAAGTTTTGTCCCAAGTAAGAGCCGGGCCTTGTCTTCGTCTTGCGGGACATCGTCGTCAGTTCCGGTCACTCTACTCGCTCTAATCTGGAGTTTATGCTTGATCGCTTGGGATATCAAAGCTTTGTAGCTATCGTTCTCGGTAGCGGTCAACATATCTTGCCACATCCACGTCACGTCGTGGTACTCGAGGGTCGGGATGACCAAATTGAAGTCATGCATGTCCTTAATCAAATTCTTCTCTTTCTCTGCTTTGAAGCTAAAACATACGGGAACTTCTGGAATTTTGATGTACAAAAACATTTTATTCTTCTCGGCTCTTTCCTTCATTTTGGCGATATCGTCCTGGTCTTTGTTGCTCATGACCCTACTTGAACGTTGCTGACTTGCTTTTTTGGTTTTAGTGTCCGATTCGACCTCTTCGGGACTGTGTTCTGTCGGATAACATTGAAATAATGTATAATTTAACATACGGTATATTTATGATTTCAAATTACCAGTTCCGGGAAAACAGAATTTTTTCACGGTTTGGGTAAACTGATGAGTGAGGCGAAGTGTCATGGGCACTACGTTCACTTCTAGATGTTCTTTGATGGAGATCCCTCCGACCGGCGGTTTCTCCCGGCAATATATGCGCAAACATTGCCGGTCGTACGGCATGTTGATTTGTAGATGCGTCGGTTGGAGTACATCTTTGTACATTTGATTAGGAAGCAAATTGTTTACTTTTATAAAACCGAGTTCAAGAAGATGATCGACGCTGTCGTCATTTTTGGTTTGTTTGCTGTACCTAGAATAAAATTAAACATTTTTAATAATACACAATCGTTATTCTTTTTAAATACTTTTTACGGTACAAGAAATTAGAAATAGTTATATCGGCTATTCCCAGTTGCCCGTCGTTCTCGGTCAGTCGCCACTGCGCATGCTTAAAGCATACTTCGTTCCACCGACGAGCCTTAACTTTGGCATCGGGTCGACTGTGAGACAGTCGTCTTGCCGACATTTGCTGTTCCTTGAAACACGATATCATCATGGTCAGTTCTTCCGATTGTGCATTTAGTACTATCTTGCACTCGTAAATCTAAAATAATTGTTTTATTTATACACCTTCACTTTTTAATTTATTTATTTATTTTTTTACTTGTCGTTCGAGATCGGCTAAAAGTTTATGATTTGGTTCGTCCTCATCAGCAGCTCTTTGAACCAAATACATTTCTCTTTCCAGACGACGTAAATTCGATAACAGTATTCTCACTTGATTTTGCAAGTGAAGAATCGGTGTTTTTTGGTCTTCAATGTTTGACAGCTGTAACTGAAACCGCATTCGCTGCAGTTTTTCATTAGCTTCTTTTTTTTTCAACTCCACGTGCAGCAGGAGGTTGTTGATAATATCAAGTAGCATAGCGTATTGCAGCGAATTCGTACAGCAATTTAGATCATGATGTGTGAGTGTGAACGCGTCGACCGGTTCCTCTTCTTTCGGCCATATATCACAATCTTCTGGCGCTGGCGGCTAAAAATAAAAAAAAATTACTAAAAAAAATATATAAGAATAAAACTCCCACCAAGATAGCCATTTGTTCCAAGTTCTTCGGGTCAATATTCTCTCCGTAACTTGCGTAGAAAAACTGACAACCACAACGAGAAACAATTCTCTGCAGTTGCACTGAATTTGCAGTGTCTAGAAATTAATTTACCAGAACTTATAATAATCTATAAATTATCCTAACTGATATGTGTTAATTACCAGCAGCGCCAACTGTGTCGGACACCACTCCACCAACTCCTTGACCACTTCCAACCATGTCAGGAATATCAGTCACGATCATACTTTCTTTTTCTTCGATGTTGTCCACTGTCAACCACTGAATATTGTCCAGCGTCGGACTCAATGTCCCTGGATCGACAGTTGCGTAATACTAAAAAGAAGCATAACAAATATTTAAATCAAATAACATTTTATTTCGTAAAGAATTACTCACTTGCATGCATTCAAGGGAACCGACCCATGTAGTTTTAGTGACCAGTGAAGCGTTGCGCCAAACTGGCACGTGGATTCGTTGCAATATTTGCGTTTTGGCAGAACTCATGATTACATAACCCAACGTCTCACTTCCTTTGAGCATTACTTGGCTATTAATGAGCTCGACTAAAATATATAAATGATTTAAGTGACAATGTGTAGGTTTTAAGAGCTTTAATTTTTATCAAGTTTTATTTACTCAGCCAATTTTTGCGAAGGACGTCATCAGTTTGGCAGTCAGTTACGGCATGGAGTTGCTGTTCTCCCGTACTACCTGATAGATCTTCACTAAAAGCAGTTGCTTTACTGTCTGCTTCAGCGATCAGTTGTTGTAACATGTTGACGGCAGGACTCGACTGCAACGCTCGTCCACCCCAAACTATTGGAGAAACCGAAGTATTGTTTACAGCTACTGAATTTCCTCGACTTTTCTGTGAAAATAAATTTTTTCCAATTATTTTTGGTGCTAATTCTAAAAAAATATAATAATGATTTTACCATTGGCGTTGCTGAATTATCAACTTTAAAACTTTTAAGAGCTTCTGTGGATAAACTTCTCCGAAGTAACTGCCACGAGTAAAAAAATTAGCAAATTTTTTTTAATTATTAAGATTTAAATACTTTGCTGTTGTTGTAGCTATCAAATAAATTAAATATAATATCTCTGTTTTCAATTGTCCACGCTCCTTTCAAGTCGTAAATGACTAGACAGTGCGTTGGAGTATCATTTAACTCGTTTTCTCGCGGCAATGCCTCACGACCATATGAAACTCTATAAACACAAATTACAAAATCCAGCAAGTTCTAATAAAATGTAGATTTTTGTTAATCTTACTTAGACAGACTGAGAAAATAGCTTTCTTTCGGCATAGAAAACAATACATTCATCTAAAATTGCACATAAAGATAGTTAAATTACCAGTATTTAAAAAATAATATATTTTCACATACTTTATCCTCCATCACATCGATGCCTGCACTTTGAAGTCGAACTTTGACATCGTTTAATTCACAGTTCAAATAGGCAACACTCCATTCAGGTTGGGGTCTAATAAACGAATAAATTAAACGAAAATAAAATGAAACAAAGTTTTATACGTTCTGTTAAATAAATAACCTGTGCTTTAGTCCATCACTCACGGCTACTATACTCAAATTATGCTCTGAACTCAATGTCAACTTTCCCGCATCCAACTGGAAGCCACACTGTTTGGCAAACGACATCCAATAGCGAACATCGAATTCGTGAATCGACACAGACAAACGAATAAGTCTGTAAAGTATGGATTTTAATTTATGATTTTGTAAATAAATTGCAACTAAATTTTACTTGTAATGACGGCTAAGTTGAAGTTTCTTCCGCTTGCAATTGTGGAATATGGCACCACGTCTAATTGGCCGACTACTTCGTGCTAAAAGAACCTTTAAAAAAAAATTAAAATTAGAACTATCACTTTATTTTACGTAAAGTACGTATACTTTAAGGCATTCGAGCCATCTGAGTGTACTACTGTAGAACAACATGCTCGGAACACCGTCTTCGCCCTGATTTTGGGTGAGTCGCGTTTCCATCGAAACACTCATGTTCAAATTAAGCGATCGAAATGCACGGTATGAATCGTGTTCCTATTGGGTAAATAAAATCAATGTTAAAACTTAATCCCGATTAAGTCGACTAATTTAAATTCACTTGATTGATTGAGTACTCAGGTATCTTGTCCGGGGCGCATTGCACCACCGAATGATGGTCGTTAGGATCGGCCAAACAAACCCAATTTAATTTAAATCTATTATAAATAATATAAAATTAATTTCAAAATGCATCTATAAAAATATCATCAACACACCCTAATTTAAAATTCGCTATGTGCAAAAAGCGACAATCATCGTACTTCGACGCATTTCGAACGTAAACACTGAGATCACCTTTCAAAAGTATTTTTGCTATGAAAAAAAATATTTAAAAGTATAACGATTAAATAAATTATAAAAACAATTATATGGATATAAATTTACCATTAGTCCAGTCGATCAATAAATTGCACCAAGTAAAATCCATTTCCTCGGTCGTGTTGTAAGGATCAAGCGACGCGTGCAAAATCATTCCCATTTGTTGGCAAAGCAACGTCACTCTACCGTGAAAAAGGAGTCGTATTTTATCCCAAAATGGCAACGGAGGACTTGGATCGGAAGACGGTTTATTGATCAATTCCATCGCCAACGTCAAATACGAAAATGCCGGCTCCCAACAAGGTCCATAACCAGTCACAAAATTGTCAACCTCTAAAAAAAATAAAAAATAAAATTTACTCAACACTAATCAACAACTGAAAATATTTTTAAAAAATTACCACAACTCAAATCGTAATAAAACTTCAATGACGACAAACTGCGGTCAACGGTGGTACTGACCCACGGTTCGTCCAACTGCACGACCATTTGTCTCTTCGCTCTCTGTGGGGCCATTGCTTCCGCCCCGATCAAAGTCCCCCAAGCGTAGAAGTTTGTCATAGTCATCGCTGGACTAGGATAATCTCGCAGTACGAAAGAAAAGTAAGCGATGCTCGTTCTTACTTTTCTGCACCACAATGTCGAGAACTCGATGCCTTCTTCCGGGTACGGACTGTCGTTGTCGATGTTTTGCATCAGTTCCACTACTAAATGTTTGCCGTGGTAACTGAAATCCGCCATTGCCAACACCTCCAAGTCCATCAAATGCCACGAGGCCAGGCTAATTCTTCTGGGGGAAGCGGAGTACATTTGCCGCGAGCGTTGAATGTAGATGTCGGTGTTTCTCTTTTGCAAATTCGCAAAGAACTCATCTACTTTTGAGTCTGGAAATGGGTGATGCGTTTTCCTTAGTTCTTCCACCCTCGCTTCCAAAAGTTTGCCTCGTTTCTGATTCTCGACAAATTCGTCTTCGAGAAGTTCGTAGTTGTCCCTCAGTTTTACTTCGAACGGATCGTCAGCGACTTCCAGATTGAGTTCTTTGATTTTAATTAATATGTCGGGAGGCAGTGGTGCTTCGACGTCCAAATCTGTTCTCGGTTTCTTGTGGATGGCTTTTAGAAATTTGACGAATCCGACACCTTCTTCTGAGAAGGCCTCGGCAAAGAAGTAGTCGAAAGGAAACGAAATGTTAATGGAAGAGAAACCAACTATGCTAAAATTTAAATAAATAAAAAAATATTAAAAACTAGACTTTATTTTAAAATAATTAAGTATAGAATTAATGAAACTAACACAACGTTGTTTTGCGGCAGGATTAGGTCGTCAAAAGTTGCTCGATCCAATGTTACTTGTTCTGAAGATGACACCCGAGTTACACAGAGTCCCTGAAACAAACACAGATGTTCAAATAAATATTTAAACATTTAAAATACTTAATACTCACTTGAAACACAAATATGTCATGGCCATCGAAGTTAACAATTATATTACCAACTACTTGTAAACTAAGAGATTTGCCGTGAGCCATTGCAATAAGATCATTAGCAGTGACCTTAATTCTGTGAAATTCAAAAAGTTATTACTAAATTTCAGATTTTCTATGTTCTATATACTTATGTTTGGATGATAATATTAGAGTGCCACTTAATGATCCTTGAACTCTAAATGCTACATCAATTGCACTAGATGGCGCTGGTTCTTGAGGCAAAGAAGGCTGTCGCAAATCATCTCTCACTTGTTTGATTTCTTGAACAATTTGCCATATCGATAAATGTATCCAATGACTCCATTCTAATACCATGTGATTGGTCCAATTAACATTTAAACCTCGATTTAGTTTGTCAAACTTAACGCTTAACATTTGGCAGGACCACACGACACCGTTACGAATATCGAGACATTTCGTGCACTGATAAAACTAAAAATCAAAATGTAATTCAGGTATCAAATAATGAAATTAAATAGAATTAAATGTAATTAAATGTAATATACATCTTTAACCGGCACGAAGCAAGCTATTTTGCTCGTTTCAATGGACAAAGTTGTTTTACTTGGCTGTAATTCCAAACTTGTCGAGTCTATCCGCAACATTGTACAAACTGTTGACCAAAAAAAATGTTTATTTACAGTATTTTTAATTTTTACTATTTCATTCCTTACTTTTTACAGTTGATGTGCAGAAGAAGTTGAAATTTGTTACTGCTATTTTAGTTGTCAAGGTTTTAGTCATTCTTTCTACTTCACTTTTTTCTTTTTTTACACTTTCCATCACTATTTCCGGTCGTTGATGCCGTTTTAGTTTGACATTTCTGTAAAGAAGTAAAAGTGTGTTTTAGAGTTATTTTTGTTTATAGTTGAAATTGTAAACTGACTTGAGTATTTTGATGAGAAAATCTCCGAGTACAGGGGAAAATTCCAACTGTAAATTATCAACCATTCCTTCCATTTTGATTCTGTGTGTATTCGACGACACTTTGAATAGAAATGCTCCCAGATACATAAGTGTGTTCCAATTGTGGATTTTCTTGCTTTGGTTTGATGCAACTTTGCCAACGTTACACCAACAAACTTCCAATAAGACTTCAGAGCTGCGTGTAAATAATATGAGAAAAGATTTTTTTTGTTTTGTCACAAAACAATGGAATACTTACTTCAGCACTGATTGAGAAATGATGTAACTTAAAGGCAAATTGCTGTTGTCGTAATCTTCAAATAAGAATGCTACATTCGTGTGAAAGTTTGACCATCCAGCGTGGAGGGGAAAAGGCGAGGACTTTGATTGAAACGAAAATTGAACGTCTCTCACATCCACAACACTGGACATATTTTTGCCTCCCATTATAGGCCTGAATATAAAAATAAAAATTAATATATCTATAGGTGCATAAAAATAAAACTGACATTAATTTCTGAGAAAAATTTGACGTTTCAGATTTTGATTTTTCCACGTTTTGATTTCCTGAAAACTGTAAACGCCAATATTCCAGATCCTCTTCTAGAAAATCACAATGTATCGATGTGAATTGAAGATCAGTCTTAATTATCTCGTCTTCAGTCTAATAAAAATTAACTTTACTATTTTCGGTAAAATAAAATTGTGATATATTTCCTCATCTACCTGAACGCGTAAAGCCACTTGATGTATCTGAATCGTCTTTGCTCCATTACTATTTAAACGCATGTCTTCAAAACAAAATCTGAAGCTACACATTTCAGACCTTGTGTTGTCAGCGCGGATACTTTTAAACACACATTGCAATGTTCTTTGACCCATGCGGCCAATTTTGATTTTAACAGCTTGCATTTCACATTTTACAATCTAAAAAAAAAAAAAAAAACATTGTTAAGTTAAAATTTCGTGAATATATTTAAAATGCAAATAAATACAGGAGGGCATTTATTCCATGTTGACTCCCAATTAGTTGTTGACACTTGCTTGGACGGAGTTGTTGACCTGTCACTCGCTGCTTTATTCGAGTACAGTAAATTTATCATATCTAAAAATTAATAATATTTTAAACTTTTTGCCTTAAGTTTTTTTTTTAATAATTTACTTTCTGTAATTGTTATTTCAGGTTCAATCTGTAAACAAATTTCCTTCAGTGATAAATTCTTGGGATCCAATGCTATAGAAAGCACTTTTGTAAATGCTACTTCTCCTAAACATGGCTGTTGCTATTGAAATATAAAAATAAAAATTCTAAAATTGAATAAAAACCACACAATGATAAATATTTAACCTTATCCACCGAATGAAGAATTTTACACGTTGCATTTAACACGTTTAAGACCAAGTGGTATAATTTATCTTCTGAATAACCTTCTAAATTTATCTCTTGCAAAGTAACCTGTACCAAACTCTCTTTCACTAACCGTAGAATAATTAAATTAATATTGACTAATTGCACGGCCAACAGCTGCGAAAATATTAACAAGGCTTGTAAAATGTTGCTTCTAGGGAGATTAGAAGACACTGAAGTTGGAGTTGAGGTTTCATTTGTACGTTTTGGAAGAGGTTTGTGCAATACCTCTGGCACTTCTATGCGAATATCACTCACGTGTAGCACCAATATTTTACTAAAATAATAAATTCACGATTAATTCTTACATTTTTAATTTAACTAACAAAAACGTACTTGATTGCCCTGTTAATTAAACTACTTTTTAATCCTAAAGAGTCGATTACCTAAAAATAAAAAAAATTCTGAGTACATTGATAAATGGATTCGATGGGTTAAAATATTTACTATTTCTATTCCTCTTATTTTTATCAAAATATTCTTGATTGAAAAATTGAAGAGGGCTATTTGCCCTATTCTGACATCGATGTGAAGGTATTTGTGGCACAACCATGATAAAATGTGTGGAAATCCACTGTAGTGATAAATGTAAACAAATCAGTTTTGAGGTGTAACGTTTCAAATGAAAATTAAATGAGAAATTATTAGCACTGTAATAATAACTTACATTATTGTAACGACATAAATTAACAAAATTATACAAATGATGTATAGAATTGACATCATCTTTAAATTTTACAAGTACTCTTAATTTTATCGCTGCTCATCACCTCTGCTAGACTCGCCCATGACACCACGGTAAAGTTAGCCGCACATTCGCCAGCCACACATTCCAGGATTGGACAGACGCAAGTAATCGATAAGCGGTTAT
>JAQFZP010003502.1:0-10080 GCA_034695745.1 Geophilus truncorum | reverse complement strand
CTAAATATGCTGACGTCATATTGTATCCAAAACTACTCCATTTTGATCAAGTAATCAATGCAAGGTGGTTATGTCGGTTATGTGATTAAATAACTAAGGCTATTTTCAATTACAGGGTATTTTTGTCGAATAATGCAATCTAATTACCGTGGAAGCCTGGTTAGAACTAATCGAGGTAATTTAAATCATTTAAACTGCAAAACCCAAATTCTGTTCGCAGGAATGGAAAGAAGCCAAATTACCACTAACGACACCTAGCGACGAGGCGTGCAAATTGTACGATGCTGCTCTGAGCCAAGTAAAACATTCAAAGAAAATTATCACAATATATTAAATAAATGTTGATTTCAGTACGTAGGGTGGTACAATGACTCAGCTTTAGGAGGTATAGAGGCAACAATTTCTAAACTGGTTGAAGCAGACGAAAACTTTGGTACAAATTAATTTATGTTTTTAAGTTATTTGTTTATTCTATTGTTTTTAAAACTATTAGTAATGGGAAAAGTAGTCAAGTGCGGATTAGAAGTCATTGGAACAGGTCACTCGACACAATTAGATAAAACATTTGCTAAAGAGATTGACGATTTAGTGCAACTGTCCACACAATCTAATATAACCCTCAGAGAAAAACTTCACGTTGACGCAGTAAAATTATTTGCAGATGGGTAAATATTTCATTCAGTAAATAAAATAAAAGCACATAAAATTTTATTTCTCTAGTTACATGAAAAAGGCAGCAGAACTTTGGGAAGACATTCTATTTGACCATCCAACCGACATGTTAGCAATAAAACTCGCACATGATGCGTATTTTTATTTAGGACAGCAAAAACATATGCGAAATTCCATTTGCAAAATTTTACCTTCGTGGAAAAATACAATTCCTTTATACAGGTTGATTAAAAATGTGAAAAATGCATGCAAAGGTTTTCTGACAAAAAATTTTATTTTAGTTACTTATATGGTATGTTGGCGTTTTCAGAAGTGGAAAATAATTTATACGATAAAGCGATGATTTCGGCAAAAGATGCCTTAATGCTGAACAGAAAAGATGCGTGGGCAACTCATGCTGCTGCACACGTTTTGGAAATGAAAGGCGATACGAAAGAAGGAATTAAATTTATGAGTACTACAGTTGACGACTGGACTGTAAATTATTTGTTTATTGGACGAATTTCTTATTTTGATCAATTTTTTATTTCTTAGTTCTGTGACATGTTGGCTTGCCATAATTTTTGGCATTGGGGTCTTTACCACATTGAAAATGGCGAATATCAAGCAGCTCTAGACATATATGATACTGAAATTGAAAAAAGAGCACAGTCTGGAGCTTTACTGGATATAGTAGACATGACTTCATTGCTTTACAGACTAGAATTGGAAGGTATTTTATTATTTTAATTTTTTTTTTTTTCTAAATAATAATTTTTTATTTTAATTTAGGAGTCAATGTTGGAAAACGATGGGAAGAAGCATACAGCATATGTTTTCCTCATTTTCATGATCACATAACTACGTTTAATGATATACACTTGCTGTTTGGTTGCATAGGTTCAGGCAAGAGAACAGATGTTACAGATTACATAGACGAGATAAAAGAATATTCAAAGTAAGCAATAAAAAATTTAACATTTTATAATATTTTTTTAAATATAATTTTGAAGGTCTTCGAGTGATCAGGCAGTAATTAGTAGGAAAATTGGATTGCCGATTTGTGATGCAATCATTGCTCATAATAATGGCGACTATGATCGAGTGGTGGAATTATTATACCCTATCAGATATAAGATACTAAAAATCGGAGGAAGTAATGCCCAGGTGAGTTGGTTTTGAAATTATCATAATTTGAATTTGTAAAATTTATTTTTATTTTTACAGAGAGATATATTTGATTTGCTGTTGATTAATTCCTCAATGAAGTGCAACAAAGACAAGCACTGCAAAATGGCAAGGTGATGACTTGCATTTTAAAGGGTACTAGTTTTCTGATTTGTTTAATGTTTCGTTTACACAGAGCTTTACTTGCTGAGAGGAAAGGTAATAGAGAAATTTCACCAATGACAGATCGTATGATCGCGACTTTTACTTCGCATCATGCTTACTAATTATTATTAAGAGAATATTACAAATTATTTGTAAATTCTGCAACTAATGTAGAATTACAGAATTTTGAAGTAAATTTTCACGGTACGGTATTAAATATTGTATGTTAATTAGATATCTGGTTGGTTTAGGAAATGTTTGCTAATTTTATAAATTGTAAAAGTTATTTTTAAAGTTTATTTGATGATAAAATAATAAAATTTCTGATTAAGCGATAGATAATTGACTTCTAATTTTTTTTTGCACGTGAGGTTAGCAGACGACAATCAGCTGTTTGTGAATGAGTAAGCGAAAAAAAAAGTTTTCGTGGGCAATAAAGTTACAACCAACAAAAAATTTAATCGCAGACTTTAAACCTCTTTAATCTTCTGACGAAAATATACAAAAAGGATTACTTGACACTTAAACAGTTAATTGTATAAAAATAAAAAGACAACAGACCTATCGCATAGATCTGGCTGTGCCATTACAGCGCAAAAAAATGTAATTTGTGACGTCATCTCAGCAGTTCGTGGAAGTGGTTAGCGGTTGCGCGGTTGCCATGTATACGTCTGTTCTGCAAACCGAGGGCCTATTTAAACGGGAAGACGTCTCATTAGAACGACAGTTTTGGCTGTAAAACTTTTCCGCTTGCTTTGCTGTAGCATGGGGCTTCTGTCTGAAGGTTCTCCTCTCAGTTGGGAGGAGACGAAGCAGTTAGCTGATCATGTAAGAGGACACGGGGTATTACAGTTCATCAATCAATATCATAAACTTAAAGATCGTCAAGGCGATACATTAATGTGGGGCGACGAGGTAAGCCTAAGAAAATTTTTCATTAGGGTCAATATTTTTTGGTGTTTTAATATGGTTAAAAAAATGTATGAGGAGATTCCAATGAGGGTTTAATTTGAACCAGGTATTTATTGTGTCAGATCTGTCAATCTGAGCACTGTACAATATCAGGTTGAATAAAACATGCGATATCAGTATCACTGAAAACGAGTTCAGATAAATTAATAATTTCTGAAAAATACCACAAAATAATTTCGCCAGTATTTTGTATGACATTGTTTTAACTGATTTCAATGCCGAGCTCCATCATGACTTGCATTATTTATATAGAAATAAGAAAAACATAGACAGATGATATTACATAACGATGAATGCACACTTTCTCAAATTATTTAATCAGTAAAAATAAATACTGGCAAAGATAAAAAATCACTGATAAAAATCATACTGATAAGTTTGTTTTTATCTGTATGCAAACTCGTAATCACTTAATACACACATGGATGTATTAAAAATGTGATTAATGCAGTGTAAATAATGTACTAGAGTTGAATAGAAATATTTAGGCCATGTGTAACTGTGCATGTATGTATTGATTCATGCTTTCTAGTAACCATAACAAGCTTTTAATGTTTTGTTAAACCGATTTTAAAGTGCATTAATAATTGATGATTTCTACATAATACAGGTGGAGTATTGTCTCGTCAAATATGACCACGACAAGAAGAAAGCTTTAGTTAGTTTGGGAGCTCTGGAAATTCTACAGAAATTACAAGAAAAGGAATTAAATAATCCAGAGTAAGTTGTTAAGGAAGTTACAAGGAATTTTGAAAATTATTTCATTGATTAAAACGATCACTGCCGTATAAAATGACATTCCTGAACGAGTTTAAAGCGTAATATGGTATTTAATAAAAATTAATGTCTTAATCAATCGTGCATTAGAGTTAATTATCAATTAATCAATAATTCGCAGTGGAAAAAACCGTAATATTGTTTATCGGATTCAGATTTGATTTGAATTAGTATTTTTTGTTTATTTTTAGAAAAGTAAAATCGCTTTGGCGACCTGAATATGCTAGTTACATGATAGAAGGAACACCGGGAAAACCGTACGGAGGTTTAATGGCACATTTTAATATAGTGGAAGCAAATATGAAAGCCCGGTAATTCTTAATGACTTAAAGTTAAATACTATGTATCAATGATTGTTTATCATTTCAGAAGATTAGAAGTTCTAGAATTGTTATCGCCTGATGAAACTGTACTTACGATAACTAGTTTTCCAAGGTTGTATTCTATCTTAATTTAATGCACACGTGTGTTCGCAAAACTACTTTTCTAGTGTCAATAAAAATTACATAAATAGTAAAGTAGTTTTGTAATTGAAAAATGTGATTTTTTTTTAATGTTATAATTTTTATTTGGCATTTTAGGCTTGGTGTTAGTAATTTCACATTCCCAACGGCGAAAACTACACCTCAAAACGGTGCATCCTGTTCCTTATTTTTCCCCGACGAAGCCATATATTTGGGTCATCCGCGTTTTAAGTAATTGAAGTGACAGTCGAGAGCTGACACTGTTTTTTTTTGGTATTTATTTTGGTATTTATTTTAATTTTTGTTGCGAATTTAGAACGTTGACCAGAAATATACGTAACCGAAGAGAAGAAAAAGTGGCAATAAATATCCCAAGTGAGAAAAATAAAATTTAATTTAAAATAACATTATTTTGATTTTAATAATTTATCTGTTAGTATTTAGAGATGAAGAAACGAAAAACCCATTTACCGAAGATTTTAGTCGCTTAGGTGACGACGGTGAAGCAGCGCGAGCTGCACTGCCCAACCATGTGTACATGGATGCGATGGGGTTCGGCATGGGTTGCTGCTGTTTACAGGTCACATTCCAAGTATGTGAGTCGCTTAAAATAGTACTGGTTTTTTATGTAAATTTAAAATAGAAAACTGAATTTTTTTTTTTTTTTTTTGTTTTGTTTTGTTTGGAAACAGGCTTGTAATATTGACGAAGCGCGACTTCTTTATGATCAATTAGCAATTTTATGTCCAATAGGCGTAAGTAGGTGGAATATACGACTTAGAAATTAATGATTAAATTTTAAATTTAATTGCAGGTTGCTTTAAGCGCAGCTTCGCCGATCCATCGAGGAATTTTGACTGACACAGATTGCAGGTGGAATATTATCGCTGCATCAGTTGATGATAGAACTCGGGAGGAACGTGGGCTGGAAGTAGGGGAAATAAGAAATTTATAAAGAGGATGTTTTAAAAAATGTTTACAATGCTCTGTTTAATTTAGCCGCTAAGAAACTGCCGATTTCATATCAACAAATCTAGATATGATTCGATTGATAATTACCTGTCACCAATGGGTGAAAAGTATAACGACTTGAAACTGATTTACGACGAAGAAATTTATAAACAACTGAGGGATGCAGGTGAAAAAGTTAGTTTAAAGAAAGTAGAAACACATTTTTTTACCATGTTTAATTTTCTGGTTTTGTAGGTATTGATCATTTACTAGCTCAACATGTAGCTCATCTATTCATCAGGGATCCCATATCACTTTTTAATGAGAAAATTGATCAGGATGACGAGCACGATTCTGATCATTTCGAGGTAAACAGTGTGGCAAAAATGCATTATTTTTTTATTGATTGACCGTTGCTTTTTGTGATTTAGAACATTCAATCAACTAATTGGCAAACGATGAGATTTAAACCACCACCACCTAATTCGAAAATTGGTTGGCGAGTTGAATTTAGGCCTATGGAAGTAAGATATTTTTTTTTTTTTGTAAATGTCAAACTATAATATTTAATTCAATTTATTTATATTTTTAGGTACAATTTACAGATTTTGAGAATGCAGCGTATACTGTCTTTATAGTGTTATTAACTCGAGTCATTCTCTCATTCCGTCTGAATTTTCTCATTCCTATTTCAAAAGTGTGAACCATATAATTAAAATCTGACAGCACGACTTTTAAAAACTTATGTAATTGACTTTAATATTTAGGTGGATGAAAATTTACAAATTGCACAGAAGCGAGATGCAGTCAAGAACGGCATGTTTTGGTTCCGCAAAGATATTATGACATGTTAATATTTATGAATAGCTTATCTCTTGGCAAAATTACACACTTTATGTTTATTTTAGGCAGTTCTCCACCCGAAGCTGCTGCTTGCATGAGTGAATGCAACCTTGCGTGCTCTGAAACGACGTTATTAACAGTCAACGAAATTATAAACGGCAAGGTACATGTTTTTAAACTCGGAATTTAAATGTGCAAATTTGAAGTAAAATTTCTCATTATTTGAAATTAAGTTAAATTTTAAATATAATACCATATATCAAATCATCTTTCGGAGCTAAACCTATATTTTACCAAACATCAAAATTTTTCATTTGTAATGATACATTTTACTCTAAATTGTACATCAACTTATATTTTCAATTTTTATTTAATCTTTTAACTGTAAATTAAATTTATTTTTTAAGGACAACGAATTTCCAGGATTAATTCCTTTAATTCACAAATATCTCAGTATAGTTGATGTGGATACAGACTGCCACTGTACCATTCAACAGTATTTAAAATTGATTCAGAAAAGAGCATCAGGTTGGTTTGAATTTAAGTTTGTTAGAATTGTTTACAATTTCTAATGTTATGCTTTGTATAGGAGAATTACAAACAACAGCGGCATGGATTCGTGGTTTTGTCGTAAATCATGCAGATTACAAAAAGGACTCAATGGTGTCTGATATTATCAATTACGATCTTATCAAAACCATCGATAAAATTACTCGCGGTGAAATCGATGTTCCAGAACTAATGGATGCACCGCGATCGAAAACATTAGAAACAATACCCAAAGCAGTGAGCAAAGCGGAAAAGAGTTACATGGGCCAACACCACGAGTCGAATTCTGTCGACGGCACTTAATTTTGATTTTGATTGATGAATAATTTTGTTAGAAAATTGTCAATGTCTTTACTTTACACTCACTATGGTAATCACGCATTAATCATTGGTTTTGAAGTTACCGATAAACGATCAGAGCAATGATAACATTTTAGGATTATCTAATCCTTTTCTTCGGACATAATTAACATATTTTGGAGTTGGAAGATTGAACTAGTCAGTGTAGTGTATGTAGCACAAATAAACAATTAGTGTAAAACGAAATATTTTTGTTAAAAAATGCGGTTATGGAAAACAGAAAACAACAAATGAAAAATAAAAACCTAATAACAAGAATTCCAAAACTTGGCTTATATTTTATCAGCTAACAGCTAAGTACAGTAATAATTTTTACGTAGCTAAAAAATTTTTCTTTACAAAACGCGTCATTTTCTCACAAGGTGGCGCACCAATCACTGACGGTGGCAGTTTCAACAGAACAAAGAACAACCACAACCACATCAAATAAAAACACCAGAAACGGCGTAAACCATCAAATAAAATCCCGTGCGTTTGAAGGTAAATTGATGTAAGGTAACAACAGTAATAGAAACCATTATAACAATCATTTACATGTAGATAACGGCAAACCACTTGATGATGAACCACCACAATGCTCGACATAATCAGTAGTGTTAGGAAGTTGCTGAAAATCGATCACGAAGTGATTGACGGAAGTACATTTCGTCTTCATTACAACTTTACGGCGATATTTCTATTGGCATGCAGTGTGATTTTAACAACAAAACAAAACGTGGGCGAACCCATCGACTGCGCATACGAGAGTTCTAAACATGTGTCGCCCTCGGTTGTCAACACTTATTGTTGGATTCATTCGACATACATAGTTCGGACTGCCATTGATCCGAGTAAAATCGGCGACGGCAAAGAGTATCCCTTTCTCGGAATAGCTCCTTCGACCGATCCCAGTGAGTGGAGGATTCAAAAGTATTACCAGTGGGTTTGTTTCGTTTTATTTCTTCAAGCAATTTTCTTCTACGCTCCGAGATGGTTGTGGAAACGATGGGAAGGTGGAAAAATGAAGGCATTAACCATGAACTTGCGGCTCGCCATTGGTCCTGAAATAACAAAAAAAGAGGAAAAGGAGATACTGTTGGATTATCTATGGAACAGCATGGGACATCATAAATTTTGGACATTTCGCTATTTTTTTTGCGAGTTTTTAAGTTTCGTGAACGTTATCGGTCAAATGTTTTTTATGGATCGGTTTTTGGATGGAGAATTTCTCACATTTGGATCTAAAGTGGTGGAATTCATGCAGACCGACCAGGAAAATCGGACGGATCCGATGATATTCGTATTCCCGAGAATGACTAAATGCACTTTTAGATATTACGGTGGTTCGAATAACTTTAATACTATTTCGGCACTGTGTGTATTACCGTTGAACATAGTCAATGAAAAAATCTACATTTTTTTGTGGTTTTGGTTTGTGATTCTGGCAATTCTGACCACTTTTCTACTTTTGAGTAGACTACTTTTACTTATTTATCCAAATTTAAGGCTCACTATTTTCCATATGCGTTTTCAAACTGTACCACGGAAACAGCTGAAAATTTTGATAGACACTTGCAATATTGGTGATTGGTTTCTTTTGTATTTATTGGGACAAAATATAGACAGTGTTGTTTTTCGAGATACAGTTTCAGACTTGCTGGAGAATATGAACAATAATAGCAAAGTGGAAACTGTATAAAAATGTTTTTTTTAGCGAACTGAAATTATAATTTGTTATCGCTCTCAACTATCTATCTATCTTATCTTATCTATTTATCATCGCATTTAATGTTTAGTTTGTTTCTATTACTTACTGTTTGTTTATTCATAATTTAAATTGTTAATAATATAACAATCAAAAATGTTTAACTAAGTTTATCTGTGATAATTTTTAAGATTAATAAATATACTTGTATAAGTTTAGTGACTAATTTATTTGAGAGAATTAAAATTTGGCTCACCAATGATGATCAAGGAATTTTTTCGGCGTTTTTATTGTTTTCACTGCATTTTTTTACAGAAATTACAGCATAATTTTACAGCGCTTTATGACGACAATTTGATTTATTTTTATCAGCTCACAGTAGGTATTTAGATTTTATTAATAATTTTTAATGAATATTTTCACGTCAAAAAACAATAATTTTAATTTTAAGTTTTTTTGCTGCAAAATTGTTACTTGTTACTTTTTATTAATTAATTTTGGATTTGAAAAGTGTCGATAAAAATGTATGCAAATGAGTCGATTGTGGCGCCATTTATTAATAAACATTTGAACACTATTTCTTCACGGTCAAGGTAACCGGGTAAAAAGAGGTCGCTATCACCTTTTTACACACTTTTTATTTATTCATCGTTGATTTAGAAGTAGAAAAAGTTTTTTTTTTTTTTTTTTTTTTTTTTTAATTTTTGAAAATAAATTTGAATTTTCATTGCGTTTTGTCAATAAACTTGATCACTCGTGTGTTTTTTTTATCTTTCTCGTTTTTCTTCTAGGTCGAGCTCTTCTGATTCGAGATCGGGATACAGTAGCAAGCGTTACCGCACATCCCGTTTTGAGATGATAAACAAATGCAAGACAATGCAAATCAATTTATTCAATCTGGTGGTAATGGTTCTTTCTTACACCGTGGTTCGGGTTTTCTACAATTAATTATTTTTATTTTGAAAGAGGAGGAAGAATGTCGAACGCATCGAAAAAGAGTTTTTAACCGAAGCTTTACCAGTCGCCATGATTGGAATGAACTGTGTACTCATCCGCCAATACATCGAATTCGTCGCCGACAGACTTTTAGTCGAATTGAAATGCAAAAGAGTACCGGGGTAAAAGAAAATTTACAAAAAAAAAAAAAAAAAATCTATCAATAAAAACTCAATCTTTTGTTTATTTTTTTCAAATATTTAGATCTACAACGTTGAAAATCCTTTCGATTTCATGGAAAACATTTCTCTGGAAGGAAAAACGGAATATCAGAAGTGCGGCGTGATGAATCGGTCTGGAGAACAACAACATTCGTTTACTCTCGACGCCGATTTCTAAGAAAAACTAGATACTTGAGTTTTAAAATTGTAAATTAACGATAAATGAATGTTATTTAAAGTGTATCGGTGAATTTTTTTTTATGTTAATTAAACACTTTATTTTTTTAAAACGAATTGAAATTGTGCATGAGTTTGTCAGTTTCTCAATAGATGGCGCTAT
>JAQFZP010003501.1:0-10081 GCA_034695745.1 Geophilus truncorum | reverse complement strand
CACGCGTGATGACGGGATAATGCGAGATCGGTGCCGCCTTCGGGGTTGTGAGGAACGGCAATGGGCCATGGGGGATATGATATGGCACGACTACCTATAAGAATATAGGTAGTCGTGGATATGGTCAAAGGGTGAAAATGATGTTAAAAGTGAATAAAGTGGGTTAAAATGTTTAAAATGTCGGATTAAGGTGTTAGCTTTCTAAAAATAACTTTACATTTCTTTTTAAAATAAAAAAAACAAAAAAAAACACCGGAGAAACATTTACGAAAATAGCATTGAAATTACAATAAATGTCAAAATTATAGTCAAAAAATCTTCAAAACAACACAAACCTATTTACAATTTAAACTTTCTAGCTTTCATTAGTAGCATTCTGTATCTAAGTTTTTTTGGTTTTTAAAAACAGTTTTTTGATACAAAAATATGTAGAAAAACAATTTTCCAAAAACTACAAATGCATTAAAAACTAGGATATTGAATGTCACTGATGTTTATTTATCATTTTACTCAACAAATTTACGCTAAAAACTATCGAGTTTTCTCTCTAGCATTGCGCCATCTAACGTCAAAAGACGACACTAATTAATCCTTAAAACCTCAAATTTTCATTAAAATAATATTAGGTATTTTTATCATAAGTAACAACAATTTCTTGTATTTATACATTTTTTTTTAAATTTATAGATATTTTATTTCTCGATTTTTTAAGTTTTGTCAAGATCTCGCGAGACGAGCCGACGCACGGAATCGAAGATGGCGGGAGTGGGTTTGATTTAAAAACTGGAGTCGTGCAATGGAGTACACGTTCTCTGACGGTTCGCTCTGAAGATGTAGTGCAAACATGGAACGAATTTTACAATAAATGACGTTCGAATCGGAAGAAATGTCGCATTCAGTTTGAACCTCGGTCCTTTTCTTTTTTTCAACTAAAAAAATTGAGCGAACACCACGGAATTCGTTCATTTGCTGCTTCTATAGTAAAAAAAAAGTTTACATTTGATACTCGGAAAAACACAAATTCTTGATATTTTTATTTTTTTTTATTTCCAGTTGTTTGTTGAGTTCCTAATGCCACCCAAGAAAATACACAGTGGAAAATGCACGGAAGATCAAAAAGGTTGTTGTGAATAATGTTTCGAAATGATATTATTTAAATTTCTAACAGGTGTTGTGTGACAGACGTAAAAAAACAAAACAAAAAAAAAAAAAAAAAAAAAATGTTGTTGACAACTTTGAAAATGCATTATGTGGCATCATAAAGGAAAAACAAATTTAATACCATAATTTTTGTGATGAAGGTGAAAAGTTGATTTTGAAAATTACAGTTTTGAAGAGGTAAATTTGGTGTTAAATTTGTTTTTGTCAGATTGAAGTTACATATATGCAAATGAAATGATTATGCTAAATAGTTATCGAAGAAAATTGAATGAAATTTAAATGTGAAATTGAATTTAGAAAAAAATTTATAATTTTGAGTTTGATTGAATGTTTTGAATTTTTTATTTGAGTAAAAGTTGAATTTTTAGTAAATTTTTAATATTTTACTTTGAATCGTGGTAATGTTTTGAATTATATTTGACTTTTTATTGAATTTTGATGATTTTTTTTTTTTTTTTATTTTATTTGACATTTTAGTGAAATTCTGTAATTTTTTAAAAATTTTATTTAATTTTTACTCAATTTTTTTCTTTTCTTTTCTTTTCTTTTCTTTTCTTTTCTTCAATATAACTTAAAACTCTCCTCTCTCTTTCTCTCTCTCTCTCACAGGAAGCAAAGCTTATCAAGACCTGTACACCTCTACCCTAACCCCCATCGAAAAATTTAAGCGAGAAAGCGTCACACCTCGGCCGCGCGGCAAACTTCTCAACCCGGCAGCGGCAGCGGCAGCCCGCATCGGCGACTCCGTTTCAACACCACGACACCCACAAGACGTCGCATCACCCCGTCTCATCGGCGCCCACTACTCGAAAAAGGATACACGCAAGGACCCAACCACGAAATGCCCACCAAAGAGCTTTCTGTCTCAGACCACTTCGGCCACCACTGTCCTCCAAAACCCACTGACCGCACTGACCAAAAGGGACCTTCAGAACTCCATCTTAAACCAGGATCCGAACGCCGACGGGAACAAGACTCAGAGGATCCTGAAATGGCTGAGGGATTGCGAGGCAGCGAAGACTCATCGACCGGTCCAACCAGTCGATCCGGTCGAGGAAAAAACGTCAAAAGTACAAGTGTTAACTCGAGAAAATTGGAAAAGCAAAATTCCTCAAAAGAGGGTGCTGGAGACGAGGAAGAGGAGTGTGGTGGAGGTGAAAAATTGGAGTCCGGCCGCAACCGGATGCCCGAAAAGACAGCAAAAGGTGTCGAAAGTAGACTAAGACTACTGTTACTTGTAAATTATTATGTACATCGTCAAGATATTTATTTTTCCAGTTAATTCTGTAATTTTTTCTAAGATTAAAGACAGTCGAGGAGTCGGCAAAAATCCGAGTTCCGATTTCATCATCGAGCCCGATTGGCTGCGGAGAGTGACCGACGACTGGTGGACACCCCGGACCCTTATTACTGGCAATATTAACGTGAGGAGGAGGAGGAGTTTTCAAGGGTTCGGCGTTATTAAAAGCGTCCAACAACGGAATCTGGTCAATGATGGGGTATAAATGTGATTTAGTAATTGTAGTAACATCTTATGGCGGAATTTCGTACTATTTTTAAGACCATTTTAACGATTTTTTTTTTTTTTTTTTTTTTTTTTTGGATTATTATTGAAAATGTTTTCTGGTTTTTTTATTTTTCAGTTTTTACTTTACGATTTTGACTATAGGTGTCGGAATTTTGTGGTTAATAGTTGATGATTTTGACGCTAGATGACGGAATTTAGAATTTTTGTGGAAAATTGTTTTTGTAAAGTTTCTTAAAAAAGATTTTTTAAACGATTTATTGTTTTTTTAAATTAATGATTTTGACATTAGGTGATTTTTTTTTATTTTTTTTATTCTTTTTGGCAGTTAAAGCAGAAAGTTTTCAATGCTTTACTTGATAATATGATAAGGTGTAAAGCACGTGAGGGAAAAATGAGGATTTTTCATGACGAAAAGGTGAAAAAAAGGTGTTTTCAAAGATGGAGATGGTTCGTTGCGCAAAAGACGAATTCCAGTAGATCCACTTTTAAGTATTTATTTTAATTTTATTTTTAAAGAAAATATAAATTTTATGTTTTTAATTTATTTTTTTATTATCTAGAAAATTGCAAGTGGCTGAAGATAATTATTCGAGGAATTTGCTTTGGAATTCATTTCTTAGATGGAAAGATTGGACCAAAAGACAACCGAAAAAAGTGAAAAAGCAAAGCACGAGTCCCGAAGACCGGTTGACTGAGTTTATTGTAATGGCCACCAGTCGGATTAGGGAAATCAATAAGGTGACAAAATGTACAAAGCGCTTTGACTCCACATGTTATAATTTAGAGATATCTAAATATTTAAATTGAAAAAATGAAAAAAATTTGAATTTAAATAATATGGCAAAATGTTTTTCTTTGCTCCTTGCTGTCAAAATTTAGAAGAGTTCAAAAATTTGATGTTAATTAATCTACTTTGCCGCCTAGTGATGAAATTTATAACCAAAAAAAATCGAAATTTTAAAATTGCGAAAAGAAAAAATATAAAACATTATACAGACTACGGTAATCTATCAGGAACATGGTAGAAATGTTGATTTATTTGCTCTGCTTTCTACCGGTAAAATTTATAACAACTTTTTCTTAACTTTTTCCAATAGACCATTTCTCCGAAGCGACTTAGTTTCAAAACACCTAGCAACTCTCCATCTTCCGACAAAACCGTAATTAATTCGATTCGTGGAGCTTTGAGACCGGAAATGAAAAAATCTTTTATATCTGCCCGATCTTTGCCTGCATCGTCTATGAAACCCACAAATTCGAGGCCGATTCCTGCACAAATTGCAGTATCGAAATCAGAGACAAAAACAAACGTAATAAATGCGAAAATTCAGTCAAAACAGAGGTCCAAGGAGAGAGTTTCCGTGCTGCCCACCAGAGGGGGCAGTTCGGCCATGTTGGCGAAAGACAGGCGACGGAAGGCAGTCGAAGACGAGCAAAGAAGTCGAGAGAAAAAGAAAGTCAATGGGAATGAGGAAAAGAAAAAAAGGGAAGATGTGTACAGGAAGCGTGTAAATTTCGTATATCCACATATAGTTGTAAATTGAGTAATAAATGCCGAAATCTTGTTATAAAAATGTCAAAAGTGATTGGAAGTAGTATTTTTTTATTATTTATAATTATAATTATGGGTAAAATGAGCAATTCGGTGCAAAAGTGATGCTTTTTGTTGACAACACCGATGAGCGCCATCTAGTAACAAAAGTTAAGTTTTTTGTTGATAACATATTGTACTGTACGTGACACCATTTGGTAATAGAAAGCATAAGGTATTTTTCGTTAAAATTCGTTAACATTATAGAAATGTGGAAAAGAAGTAAAAAGCAACTCCTTTATTGTTAAGAGATGTAGCAACTTCAAACCTCTTTGGTGCTGAAATATTAAAAGAATTCACAGAATTCGAAATTGTGCTATTGTTCACCAAAGCGCCCTTGTTGCTTCAACACGTTCTGCCACTGAATTCCGAATAAAAGTACTCACAGATCAGAGGCATTATCAAGCAAGCAACGTACTGGTACCTTGCCTGTAGAACCCTGAACCCAAAATGTCTGCAATAGGCAAATAAGCTGCCTAGAAGCTTCCTTAGAAAAATCCTCTGTACACCCTTCTGGCCCCCTGATGGCATTTGTAACACCCTCTTCTCTTCCTTTCTTTAGACATGCAGAAGCAATATGACCAGAAGTTAGGCTGATGAGACATCATCGCCGATTCTTAATTAAGAAATTCGTTCTGGCCTCTGCCAATGCCATTGCTGTGTACAATACACACAAGAAAGGGACCGAACACCAACCTTTTTCTCCAGGATGATGATTAAATGCCGCATGCCGGCTAAGAACATTAAGTCCAGATAAAACCAGTGCAACTGAATACGAGGACCCTGCATTAACTCTACCACAAGTAAATAAATTCTGTTGATTTACTTCTGACTCTACCCATTCCCTTAACAATCGTTTCCTGAGTTTTCATCTGTTTCCCATTTGTTACAGTCTAACTTCATGATTGCTGCTTAATCTTTGCATGCTAATGAACTGTACGGTACATGGCTGACAATGAAGTGGCATTCAAAAAATGAATAAAGTCCACCTTTTTCAAAGACTTCAGTTCCCGCTTGATACGGTAAACTCCAGGAACTTAGCCATATCCCTTGCCAGCCTTTCTCTTTTGCTTCTCGGGTCCACTAACACAATAACTTCTCATCAACACACTTCAACAGCACTGGATACAACAAACTGCCTTACGATGTCAATGGCAAACCTAACACTTCTAAACTGAAAAATCTGAATTGAACTTCTCGAAGATGAAACCAAGTTGAGCAACGTCGACATGTGAGCATCGGTAAGCACATTCTTATGCCATAATCTGTAGCTCAAAATCTGCTTGGTTGCCTCTTTTGTTGATGTTTTGATGTGTGGTTTCATCATAAAGTGTTATTTTATATTTTGGTTGTTTTGTATAATTTTGTTATGTTATTTATGAGCTTCTGTATTTTGAAATGTGACATCACAAATTGTGATTTAATTATTGCTTATGTTTTGCCTGGTTTTTATTATCATTGATTGATCATTCCTGTAATGCCAAGATGGCTCTCGCCTGTACATCATGCGCATTTCTTTTGTAAAAACCAGTTTCTTGATTTGAAACAAGACAGACAACTCAACATCTTTTGCAAACCTTCAATAGATTTAGACATCTGTTGTCTGCCGCTCTGCCCCTTAAGAAAACCTCTCACGTAATTGAACTTGTCAATGCTGGACAAAGGAGGATTGGATTGGAATCGATGCCTGTCGAATTCGTGGTATCAAACTTAGAATAAAAAGGTTCTAAGTTCTGAAAAATAACAAATTTGGAAATCGAAGAATAATAAAGTTGAAAAAAGAGAGAAACGATTTAATGATGAAGAGAGAGCGCAAAGAAAGTGCAGGAAAAGACTGAAAGTGGAATTTAAAAACATGTATTAAATAAATTTTAAAATAAATTAAGATGTTAATTCATGTAATTTTCAAGCGAACCTCGATGTACAGTAGCGTCATTCGTCAGACCGGCTGAAAAATTACGCTACATCGGGGTTCACGTTCACGATCAAGCTTTAAATAACCAATGTTACGCTGGGGGCAAAAAAGATTACGCTAGAACGAGGTTTACGCTACAAAAGAGTTTGTTACATCGGGGTTTGACTGTACTAAAATTATAATATTGAAAATGAAACCACACAGACACAGAATCAGGCGTGCACCACATGGGCCTCATAATCATTACTAAATTTTTTGTTATTTAATGATGGTGAGGCCCTCTTTAAGCATTAGAAAAGTCAAAAATTTATGTATCAAGTTTCATCATATGCCATTAGTAAAATAAAACAAAGATCAACAAAGTTTTGGCTAAGATGGGACCTCACAATGATGGGCAACACAGAGCCTCACTAACTGTAAGCCAGCGAAGTGGCTGCCGGTTTCTTGTTTAGTAATAAAAAGCATAAACTATTTTTTGTTAAAATTGATTTTAGCATTAGAGAAATGTGGGGGAAAAGTATACCTAATGCAACTATTTTATTATTTACTCTACCTTTTTTAAAATTTTATTTTCCTCACAATTTTTAAATTAATAATAAAAAATAGAAAAAATAAAAAAATCAGAAAATTAATTTTATTTCCTATTTCACCACCAGTCTACATCACACTCATCATTCAATCGCAACTTCTTCATAAACAACATTCGAATCTCCTTGAAAATTCGGATCCGGATCGTTCTCGAACGTAACTACGATGTTGTCCTGCAACAGCTCCAAAATCTCCGTCGAAGAAGCGCCCTCTTGCTGCTCCACCTGAACCGTCGTCTCAAATTCTTCTCCTTCTGACGTCATCATCTGTTGCGCCAGTTCGATACTCTCGTATCGCACCGTTTGCAGTCGGAAAAATCCATCGTCGTCGCACTTGTATCGAAATCGACAGTGACCCGAAGGCCATCTGTATTTGTGTTTCTTCACAAGATGAGTCGATAAATAGTTCCCGCGGGAGAAAAGGTGTTCGCAGATGTGACATAAGTAGCGATTCGATTTTTCATCCTAAAAAAAAAAAAAAAAAAAAAAAAAAAAAAATTTAATTTAAAATAATAAAAAAATGAAAATTTTGATTTTTGAAATTTATAAATATAATTTTGGAATTTTTTAATTTCTTTTAATTACTATTATTTTTTTTTTCAATTTTTTAATTATTATTTGCACATCTAAATTTTTTTTCGCATTACCTCGTGAGATTTACGCATGTGTAGTGCTAATGATTGCTGACACCTAGCGGCAAAGTTGCAATTACTCTTTTTGCACTTATACAGTGCTTGGTTTAAATGTATTCGATGATGTAAGTCTAAATCGCGTTGAGTTTTGCAGCTAACAAAATAGTTGAAAATATTTAAAAATGTTTGAAAATCTTTAAAATCAAAAATTACGTATGGTCGCAGTAGGAGCAACTAAAAGCACGTGAACTGCCATGTCGATAAAGGATGTGTTTGTTTAAGCTGGAAGGCGACGGACACGTCATGTCGCAGTAGCAACATTTGTAGTGATTCACTATTTAAAAAATAATAATAAAATGTAATTTTTAATTACTGTACTAATTTTCGAAAATTGATTTTATTTTTACCGTGTTGTCGCATGTGGTCACGAAGAAGTCTAATGGTTGAATATTTCTTCGAGCAGTGAGAACATTGAAAATCTTGAGCTAAAATCAACAAAAAAAAATAAAATTATTTTAGTAATAATATGAAAAACAGTTACAAAAATAAAAAAATTGATAAAAATCCGAAAAAGTTATTTTTTAAACATAAAAAAACTAAATTTTTAGAATTAAAAATTAAAAAATAATTTTCATCCAAATAAAAACAAAAATTTCACACTTTTCTTATATTTTCTCATTCTAAATTCCCAATCCTTAAAATTACATTTAGTTTGTCGTTTAATATGATCGAAAAACTTGGTCCTATTCGAAAACAATGCTCCACATGTGGGACACGCTATCACTTTCTCCTGTGTGTGACTTCTCAGATGATCCCTTAATTTATATTTATTCTGGAAATTCGCATTACACGCTACATAATAAAATCCAAAAATAAAAAAATTAATTAAAAAAACCAAAAACTTCAAAAAAAAAAAACAACTTCAATTTACATTCCCACAGGCAATAAACGCCACCTTTCGGGTTCTTCCCCTGCACCCCGCACATATCCACGTGTCGCACAACATGTCTATAATACATCTCTGCATTATTGAATATTTCCCCACAATCTTCCCAGCCACAGCGAAAATCCTCCGTCAATTCCGGGATCAAATTCCTTCCGTGAGCGTCCATTGTGCATACGTCATTCGCCATTCCCCTAAAACACAGAAAAAAAACTCTTTTAAATCAATTTTTTTCACGTAAATAATCATAAAATTACCGATTCAAAACATTATTGCCTAAACATTGTAGTTTCACATGGAAGGGATGGTAATAAACGTGTCGGACGAACTCTTCGCGATTATTAGTGACGAATCCGCATTCGATCCATTGACACGCGATGTCATCGACTAAAAAAATTGAAAAAAATTGAAAGTTTTGTGTATAGATTGTAGTTTTAGTGTTTTTGTACCTTGGGTAGCCATGAAATGATTTTTATGGTCGTCTACGTGTGTTAAAAATTCGTCGATGCAGTAGGTTATGAAAGTGCATGTCTCCCATTCGCATTTTAACGTTAAAACTTCGTCTTTCGGTTGCACGAATTTAACCTTTTTCGCTTCTTTTATATCCATTTTGTAAGTGGTGAAGTTATAAGTTGATTCTGAACGTTGGAATTGTAGTTTATAAACGATTAAAACCGATAGTTACTTGATCGTGTTGTTGCTGTCAAAACATTCACCCGCCATTTCCTTGAATATATACACAAGCGCCATCTAGTGATGAAAGGTATAAGCAAATAATTAACTTGCTATTTCAAAATTTGTAAATTCTTTATGTAAATCTGCTTATAACGTGATTAAATAACTTATTCCAGGTTATTAAGTAAATTCTGTAATTAAAAATCTAATATGGTACCTAATATAGTGATTTCGTTTACCATCAGAGTGCGCTGTAGCCATTGATACCGGCTGATCACGAAGTTCGAATTCTAGAATGGCGTACAAAATGCACATCCCTCCTGAAAAATGGACTGATTATTTATCGAAAATGAACGAAAGACGTCTGGCTGTGAAAGAAGCTCGAAAAAGCCACAAATGCCACGTGCAGGCTTATTGCCATGGAAAAATGATGTGTTTTGCAAACGATGGCGAAACACTAAAAGCAGAGGCACACATCAATGTCGAATGCAGAACCATTTCAATTTACAAAAATAACCAATTAGTAGTCAGGGATTTGGTTTCACCTGATTACACAATTAGATTAGAAAATCACATTTGCTTGGCATTGATGTTCAAAACCTACGCATTTTTGCAATTGTATTTTTTGAATGAGAAAGACAGAGATGTTTTCATTGACAAAATGGCTTATATTTATTCAGCTGATAATTTTCCAGAGTTGAAGATTGCAGAGTAAATGTGGACGGAAGAAAATTATACATTTTTTAATTAATTAATTAATAATTTTTTTTTTTTTTTAAAGTGAGAAATCAGCAAAATGGATAAAAATGGAAGAAGAAAAGAATGGAAATATAAAGAAAAATGAAGATATCTGTTGCTGTGTGACTGGAATTGTGCAGATTGAAGATATCAAGAATCAACAATTAACCAAAGCTTAAAATTACTATAAATCTTAATTTTATTCAATTGCAAATGTATTGCTTTATATTACCGAGTTATTATTTATTCTGTTGAATTGTACTGTTAAAAATAAAGTTATTTAATTAAAAATGAATGAATTTATCATAAAG
>JAQFZP010003500.1:0-10081 GCA_034695745.1 Geophilus truncorum | reverse complement strand
TGAATAATTTTGATGTTTTAGCAAAGGAACAATTTTTTTCTAGATTTTTTTATTCAGCCTACCGGCCCACCAGGGGTCGATCTACTTTCATTTGGCGAGTCCGTTTTGGCGAGACTGTTTTGGCGAGCCCGTTTTGGCGACAAGTCGATTTGGTAAGCGTTCGTTTGTTTTGGCGATAAACCGTTTTGGCGACATATTGTTTTGGCGCCAAATTTATTTTTTGTTATTTGGGTGTTCTTAAAACGTTGTCGGCGAATGCAGCCGAATGTTGTCAAAACGTTGTTAAAACGTCTCCCCATAGGACACATAAGATCTGAAGTTTGCATTTGTACAAGAATAATGAATAGAATAATAAATAGAAAAATTAATAAACAAATCGCAAAAAAAAAGACAAGCACATGCACAGTTAACGTTTTTTTCCGCTTTTTTAACCCACTTCCTATTACTTTAGAATTTTTTGCTTATTTTTACCGAATTCCCAGTAGCTGTTTTATTATACAGGTCGAACCTTGATATAACAAACTCGCATATAGCGAATTGCTCGGTATAACGAAAACACCAGACATTTTTTGTTGGTTTCGCATAGGCTCAATGTTAAAAAATTCGGATATAACGAACACATTTAAATTGTCCCTTCCAGTTCGTTATATTGCGGTCCCTGTATTTAAGTTTTTTTTTGCCGCATTTTCCATTGATTCAATTCAACGAATTAGTTCGTTATATCGGGTATAGCGAACTCTCGATATAACGAACACATTTTGACGGTCCCTTCGAGTTCGTTATATCGAGGTTCGACCTGTAATTGTATAATTTTCAAAACGTTTTGGTGCAAAAGTATTTTTAAAAAATAGAGACAAGAGGGGGCAAACATACACTCGCTATGCGCGGCCGTAGCACCAATCGCGGCCGGGAAAGTCCGCGATTCCCGTACTCAGTAAAAAACCTAAAAAACTTCCCAAAAAAAAATGCATGGCACCAAAACGACCGTCGCCAAACTGTCGTCGCCAAAACGGGCTCGCCCAAAGAAAGCATTCCGAAGTTGATGGGCCGCTCAGTAGGAAAATGCCCGGGCCGGTTTAAGGACCCAGTCCGCTACTGGACTGTCGTATCACTTTGTTGCAAGTAAACTCACACACGCATACATTAATTGTTATGTTGTTTACTGTATATTTATGTGTATGTCCTTGATGGACTTGCGTAGTTTAAGTACTTTGAATGATGTCACTGATGACATCATAACCATCCAAGATTGGCTGACAATAACAGGAAGAATTACGCTATAGTGTTGTTTTGTGTCGATTTCTCTTTTTAATTTAACTTTTGATCAACAATAACCCAGCAGAATTTACATACAGTATTGTTTTGTTGTTTTAGGTGGGTTGGCAGAAATTGGGAGCCACAATATTACTGGGGTGGAGCAGCAACAGACAGCAGAACTTGCAGCTGTCATCCTTTCTGCGAGAAAACAGAATACAACTCGACCTGCAACTGTGATGAAAATAGCAAAGTAATTTGGCTGACAGACGAAGGACTTTTATTGGACAAAGACAGACTTCCGGTGCTCCAACTGCGCATGGGCGATACCGGCCAGCCGAACGAAGTCGGTCAATACACACTGGGTCCTCTGAAATGCAGAAACGTCGTTCTAAAAGGTTGCATATATATTTTCCACAAACTTGAATTGACTAAGCAAACAATACATTTGTTTCAGACATTTCTCTGCAAAACTTCACCGCTCCGGCGAAACTCGCGAGCCCAGGATTTCCTCGCTATTATCCAAGACCATTTCACAGATACCACTGGGACGTGACCATCCCCGAGAACAAAAACATTGAAATTGTTTTTCCAACGTACGACGTAGTCCATTACGGAGCGTATTTATCGGTTCCTGGCTGCGAGACCGTTATGAGATTGACCGTGCAATCACAATCGGCTCCGGGCACTATGATTGAAGTGCAGAAACAAAAACTGTCCGTTCCTTATTTTGTGTCTGATGGAAGCCAGACAATAGTTAGAGTGACTCTGATAACTTGCAATCAAATGGAAGGCATCACCGAGAAAGGATTCGAAGCTGAGTTTCGCGAATCGGGTAAATCGTAAAAGACTACATCATTTGGCACTTGAGAACTATTAAGGAGTTGGAAAAATCTCTGTCATGAAGTAATGAATGAACAAAGTTTCAAACTTATAATTGTAACTTTGTGTTTGTTTTTTCGTTCAGCATTCAGTTACCGGTAGTAAAGAAGAAAGTTTTAAACGACACGTAGCATTAGAGAAGTGTTACGGTACATACTATACTGTAAATACTGTAAATGTCTAAAATTGGCTCAAGTTAGATATGAGACTAAATATTCGATTTATGAAGTAATGCTGTCTAAAATGTCTAAAATTAGACACTTTAAAAACCTACTGTATTCATGAAATTAGGGTTAAACTTGGTAACTTTGGTTCCAAACTTAACCAAGCACGACGAATTTCGTTACTTCATTAAATCTGACTTTGTGACAAAGTTTTTTCTAACGTTGTATTGTTAATTAGCCATGTTGAGAAATTATATATAATCTGGATTTCAGATTGTGCTGGATGTGGTATTGGCAATGGACAATCGGGTGGCACTACATTGTGTAATCGTGAATGTGGAATCGTTGCTTCAAATAAGTACGTAACAGTTAATTTGTTGTTATTTGCAAAAATTTAACAATTTTACAAGAACTGTAATTCACAGAACTGTAATAAAGTTTTAAAAAGTGAGAACAATTGATTTGCCAATTGTTATACTGTTAAGTTTACAATATGTTTTGTGTAAAATTAGCAACCATTGTTAAATCTTCAGTGAATTACAAATTTACTGCTAATTTTCTAAATTGTTTCTTTACAATGTTGTTGCTAGTAAGTTCACTACTTTAATACTTCTATAGTTTAAGATTATTGGCAGTGGCAATAATAATGATTATAATTTGGATGGAGAGTAAATATAACCTGAAACAAAAATGAAAGTATTGTTAATGGATAAATTCAGCCCCAAGGTGTTCCAAGGACAATCATTAGACAGCTGAGAGATTATTCTTGTTGCCCCTGACAACAAACATTAAGATCTGAGGTCAATGACAACCTGATAATAACATAATTGTATTAATGTTTTAACTAAATATATTTAACTTAAATCAGGCTATTGAAAAATTTGACATTTCATCAAAATAGAAAAAAAAAATGTTTCTCTGAACAAATTTTTATGAAAAACTATAGTTGCAATGAATCACATAAAAAATATTAATCTACATAAAGTTAAATTCATAGTCTTTAATTCACTCTGAATTTACTAATTGTTTTTTGCAAGTTGAGAAGACTCTAATTAATTGCATTTTCAAACAGAATTCTCACATTGCCAATGTTGTCACTTTGAATTAAGAAAATGCAAAATAAATATTGCAACAACTTAAACAAACAGAAATTTACTTTAAAGAAACAAGAGACTGTGGAACATTGTTGTTTAATAAATAGTTGCAAGAAAAAGTTGTGCAATGTTATAATTTGTAAACAAAGAATGATGTCATGAGAAAATAATTATTACTGTGTGTGAAGAAAAACTATTTTTCAAAAACTACAAAAGCTTTAAAAATGCCGCCATTGTTTTATTGCAGTTATCCACATCCATTTCATGACTACAATCCACCACAAGGAATTTACAATCATACTTGGATCATCACAGCCCCTAAGCATAGATCTATCCAGCTTTCATTCAATGACTTTGACATTCCAGGGACACCTGGTAGTAGACAATGTAAACCAGATAAAGGGGTTTTGAGTGTTTATTCTGGCAACAGGTAAGTACACTGTAGAAATTCTCAGGATTTGGTTTTTCAAATGTCAGCAACAATTAATGCAAGAATAGAGCTTGAGCAGTTTGTGTTGTTCATGATAATTTGTTTACACATGTCTTGAGAACAGGTGCAAACCTAAGGTTAATCTCTTCATTTCTGAGGACAAGGAGAATGGGAATTCCAGTTGAAGTAGATAAACTACAGTTCTTATTTAAGATAAGATAAGTTGAAGGATGGATTTTTTATGAAATTAATACCAAACAATTATCTTGCTGACTTGGATTGTTTCTTTAAAGTGTTTCGCACATCTTGCAATACATCGAGATATTTGGATTTAAAGTTTGAATTGCTTCGTTTCAGTTGTGAACTTGGATGGTTTCATTTCACCGCAAGCAAGGTTTGCACATGGAACAAGTCAAATAAGGGGAATAAAGACAAAAGACAGATTTTAAGTTATCTAAGGTTTGACATTTTGGAAATTGGCAAGAATTGTAAAATATCGAGAGTTATCGATCTGATTCCGATATTTTAAAATTATTTTCCAGTCATGATTTTTCGCATTTTACTTTGTATTAGTAAATCAAAATTACAGGTGCCATACTCTAGTAACAATTTATAAATATTTTCAAAGTTTTTATTAGAAAAGTTTTAATATTAAAATTAGGTTTGAGTTTGGTTTTGTGACAAAATTTGTTTTTGGCCTTTTTTATTTTTAAAATAAATTCTTTCTTTTATTTTTTTAAATTATTCAACATACAGTATCTTTAACAAAACAATAAAATATTGTAATTGTATTACGTTTGCAATAAATACGTAATAAAAGCGTAACTTTTTTTTGAAAAATTGAAATCAGTACGGGTAGTCAAAATATCAGTCAATACTGACATCAATACCAATATTTTTGTGAATATTGGCCGATTTCCGATTATAACATCGTTGATTTCTATGCTAACCTTATTTACATTTTTATCGCGCATTGTATTTCAAGATACACAACACAATTTAAAGGCACAACATAAGTTAGTGAGATAATTGTTTGGTATTAATTTCGTATAAATTCATGGTTGGCCAGTTGGAAAGCTCTCTTTGCCATCTTAAATTTTATATTTTATTTTAACAGTACCGGTATACATTATCCTTAGTTACAATTCCAAGACATTGGTAGACAAATCCTAGCTTATCGCTCGACTCAGGCTCTTTAACCAACCAAACAGATCCCATCCATCAAATCAAGATCAATACCATCTCCCTAAACCTCTCGATCGGCTCTCTCCGGTCACCGCATCAAGAATTCCGTCGACTCTTGCATTTGATGGTACATTGCCACAAACATACAAATAAACCCCTCGAATCGACAACGCTGACCCTCAAAAAAACCAAATCCAGGGATGAACTAACGGCGCGGCAAAAAAGTCCACTCAAGTCCACTCTGCATTTTTATTGCAGACTCACCGGTGGAAAGCTGGTCGGCCACTTCTGCAATTTCAATAAACAAGGCAATCTGTACTCCAAAGGCCACGTCATGCGACTGGTCTACGTGGCTCGCTTTGATAAAGTGGGCAACGGCCGGGGCTTCCATGCCACTTATAAGATAACCCACAAGCACAAACCCTCTCACTCAGGTATTGCTCAAATGACTTTGTCTTGGCCCCCACAGTCTTAAAGAGACGCGGTTATTGCTGTCTTGCAAATAAAACACACTCCATCGACAACGCCGCTATCATCCCGTAAATACCACTAAGAGCCATCTGTTCTTTTAATGATTACTTTTATACTAACCTGATTATATTTAATGCACCTGAAACAGATAAAAGCACTCGGGAGTTTTTTTTTCATTTTTTTTTTAAAGAGACTTGGCAAATTTACACGGACCGAGGAAAAACGAGCGAGTGCACTCGCATGTCAAAAAATCAATATATAAGCTGTGTGGCGTAGTTTTCATGAGTGATGGTCGTGTTGATTTTGTAATTAAAGCCTTGGGTCAATTTCCACTAAATTACCTGACACAAAATTGAAAGCTAATAGTAATTTGAGAGCTTACACAAGATTTAAAGCTTCCATTTTTTCCGTACTTGACTGGTTCGGTAAGGAGAAGAAGGAGAGTCAATATAAAGTGTCTTCTGCAGACTCTTCTAATGATGAGTTGTACCTCACGACTAATTCCAACTTGCAGTTTAACTGTGGGGTTAAAGGGAACGTGTTGAGAGAATGGAGTTTATTTGTTTTCGATGTTGTTCTTAGGTATTAAAGTAAATAAAGATTGAAGTGCGATACTTGATCATAGGGGTTTTGTGAGAATTTTGATAACTAGTAGTAAAAAGTGCAATTACTTTTCTTGCTGGCTTCTGAAAGATCACAATTAGAGGTATTGAATCATCAAAAGTTATAGCATTAAATAAGAATTTACTCTTATAGGTGTTCAAAGCTGTTAGAATTACACATTTTTGTGCTAAAAAATTCACTGTGTAATTTGAGGTGTATATGAGAGTTAAAATAGCTTTATTATTAATAATTTTTTTAAATTAAATTTTGCAAAAAGATGGTTTATAAGAATAGAAAAAAATTAAAATATACAAAATTTATCTAAAGAAAAAATCTTATTCAAGTTAGAAACAGATTTTATTTTTTATAAATGGTCAGCAAAGGAAAGGTTAAATCAAGTAACTTTTAGAATTTATCAGCTACCATACTTTTTTGAAAAAATTAAGTTTGTGTATTATCTCTAAAATACCAAAACAAGCTAAAAAGAATTTAAAATTTTAATTTTTGCAAATTACATCACCCAATCTTTACTTTTTGCTTAGATTACCAGACTTTACCAGCATGAAAACACATTCTCTTACTGGACCAATGGGAAATACCATTACTTTCTACAGTCCATCAATTTTGATCATTTGGCTTTAATCCAACTGCATAAACTTCCATTATTCCAACATTCTAAATTTTTTTTAAATTTTATTTTATTTTTTTTAGTCTACTTAGATTTTTCATATCACAAACCGAATTACCAACTTGTTCCTGCATCTGCATAAAAGGTTATATGTGGATGGATTGCAAGACAGCACGCTCTGAATATAAATTAAGAGGTAGAGGGATATGAAATGCAAACTTGTTCTTGTGATCTTCATCTCTAGATGATGAAGGGAACATAGCTCTGGGCAAACCAACACTGCAGAGCAGCACATTGGAAAATCAAGGTCCACATTTGGCGGTGGATGGAATCACTAACGGTGTATTGGCAGCCAGCTCTTGCATCTCAACCACTTTTGAAAGGGAACCCTGGTGGAGAGTGGATTTGCAGAGAAGATATATTATTCATCGGGTTAAGATATACAACAGGGAACTAAAGGTGGTATAAAGTTTTTTTTTTATTCTATACTTAATCTGGTGTGGTAATAGGATTTTGTTGCTCGATTAATAATTGGCTATGGTACTAGTTGGAAAAAAAAGCCACACAAAAATGTAATAAATTTTAAATATATAGGTCGAGCTTTGATATAGCGAACTTTCATGTAGCGAATTGTTTGATATAACGAACACTTTAGACATATTTGGTTGGTTTCGCATAGATTCAATGTTAAAAAAATCGTATATAACGAATTCCGATTTAATACCCACTTTCCTTAAAAAGAATGGCTGCCCCAACTCAAAGTATTTTCAATTTTTTACACATTTAACATTCTAAATCTTAAGAAACCAGATATGTGCTTCTGATTTAAAAAATAAAAATTATAAACGAACTGTCGATTTAACGAACACATTTGGATTGTCCCTTCCAGTTCGTTATGTCGAGGTGTATTTAAATTTTATGTCGCAATTTTCATTGATTTGATTTAACGAATTAGTTTGTTATATCGAACACTCAGTATAGCGAACACTCTATTTAACGAACACAATTTGTTGCTCTCTTTGAGTTCGTTATATCAAGGTTTGACCTGTATTTGCAAATATTAAAATTGGAACTTTTTATATATTGGATATATGTGGGAAATATATGTCTATTTTATGTTATATGACCCAGCATGAATAAAAATTTATTAGAGAGTTTGCTGGAAATGGACTTAAGATATAACGTACAGCGTGCTTCAGAATTGTTGTTACTCTCAAATAACTCAGTAATGGTTGAAGATGTGTTTGATGTGATTATGATATTGTAGGAAGTTGGGTGTGGCACATCTAACAGTGACAGAATTTTTAACTTTGAAGGTAATCTTTATGGTCATTCAATTTGTAATTTTTTTTATTGTTGAAGAGAGAGCAAAATTTTAAATTAGAAACTTGAGCATTGTCAAATTAGTCTAAAAATTATTTTTTTTGACCATTATGTCCTGGGAAAAAAATTAAAGAAAAATGAGGATCAAATTTTTGCCATCAATGTAAGTTAAGTGTAACATTTAAAACTGCACTTTAAAAAAATGACCATTTCTTAAAATCCTACACTTTTGACGTTAATAAATATACCATAAGCTGCTTAGGTTACAAAATAAATGAATGACCTTGAAGATGACTTTCAAAGTAAAAGGTTTTGTCGTCATTAGATTTCTTACATCCAACTTTACAATGCCATCATCATATCAAATATGTCGTAAACAACGATTCAGTTATTTGGTGTTAACATCAATTTTGAATCACCCTGTATATTACAACATTACAAGGTATCGTATAAATTATAAATTGCGTGTTAAACATAACTTAAGTTCAAAACTGAATTTTGTAAGTTATAAATATAAAGCCAATTATTGCCATCTTTCCGCAAAGTTTTTAATGTCACTACATCTGACTTTTAAATTTTTTGAAAAATTTAATGGTCTAGTTTACAAATTTTGTTCGTTAGGGAGCTAATAGAATATTTATATGATCTGAAAGTGCATTTCAATTTAAACACCCATAAAATATAAAAATCAGTTTACACTCAATGTCAGACCTCAAACCCACTTTTTTTAAAGTTGACATTTAAATTCAATGAGATTGACTTTGACATATAAGATGTGATGTCCACTAGCAGTAGACACTTGATGTGAATTATTGAAGCTCTATGCATTCACTTAACTAGTAAGAAAATTATCAAGTATTAAATGTAGTCAAAAATATTTGAATGCAGCTATTGTTTTAGCACCTTAAACTTCAAATCTTTAAGCAGTAACTAAGTTAAATAGCAGAAAGTTTCAACTTGTATATTAGTTTTAATCATAAAAAGATACTCAAGATTTTCAATTTAAACATCTTGTTCATAGAAATGCAATTAAGCAAATAAATTGACCAAAACTGACATTTAAAATGAGTAAATTTCTCATATTTTCTTCATATATTTACTTTCTCCTTAAACCACTTCGATCGATATTTCATAATACCCGGAGCTACATACAACTGACACTCTTGACTTTCCATATGATTCCATTAATTGCTCCTAACAGATGCGTTCCTCTTCCGAATCTCCAAGCTGGCCGAAAGGCCGCTACGGCTTACCCAAACCGAGGATCGGTTGCCCAGTAACGTCCACATCCCGGTGGGAGAGTGGAATGCGCTATCAAGACATGGAATGCCCTGTAGCGATGGATGGATCTATTAAACATTGGTCAGATGGAAGCCAATTAGAAGGTATGTGCTACAGTTGGTGCCTTATGTCGAATTTGTTTAAAGGTAAATGGCAATTTTTTGATTTTTCAATAACAGCGTTTTCAACTTTTCGGTCTAATTTGGCCTAATGTACAGAGTGATGATTACAAATGAAATACAGAGTTTCGATATTGTATTACCGGTATATCAAAAATAATGTAGATATTGACATTTACTTTACATGGGTTTGTAGAGAAATTCTAAAAGATTTTTTTTTACAAGTAATTAGCATCAGCATGTCTCAGTAACTTTAGCAATTGCGTTAGCGATTCTCTGTCTCAGGGTGTAAGTGGAAGTGGGGGAACAAAAACGTTATCTTTTGATGAATTCCCACATGAAAAAGTCTCGTGGTGTTAAATCTGAGCTTTGTGGTAGCCAACGAGCGAAGCAGAATTTCTACAATAGCTTTGATTTAATACAATGTTGAAACTGTTTATTATATTTGAAAAAGATATTTTCAATGTGTTTAAATTTAAATACTGTACTATTCTATGTACCGGTAGTTTAATTTGTCATCACTTGGTAGCATACCAAGTTTTTGTGACGGGAAAACTGGGTGAAGTTGAACGGATAGTGGAAAGCAACCAAACTCTAGATATAATTAAACGACTATTTATTATACTACTAATACACGCGAAATAAAT
>JAQFZP010003499.1:0-10084 GCA_034695745.1 Geophilus truncorum | reverse complement strand
AAGCTACCTTATCTTTGTAGTTGCTTTGTAATGGCTGCACCAAGTAGGTGCTTGCCACATGAGCTGTAGAATAAAATAGCTCTTTTATATTTTAAACTCCTGTTTCACATCATTCCATCGCCTAACAAAAATAAGCTTTGGATCTAATGGTACGCAAATGTTTAGTTTTTATCTTCCTCCCCCAGAATTTCACATAGGGGATCTCGTTGGAAATACGGCTGTGTGGAATTGTATTCCGAAGATACGCAACAGTAACTACAAGCTCACCTCAGAGACTCTTGGGCAGTCTCGTATCGGCAAAAAACGAGCGAACAGCTTCTATTGATGTTCTATTAAGCCTCTCGGCAACCCCATTCATTTCTGGAGAATATTGGGTTGTCTTTTCATGACTAATCCCCATATGATTGCAAAGTTCTTCAAAATCACGATTTACGATTTTCACCACCATTATCTGTTCTGATGGTGACAACCTTTTCGCCTGTCTTCCTCTCAATGTTCCAAAAACGAGAAAATACATCGGATTTGTTCTGAATCGGTATTAACCAAATATATCTTGTCCAATCATCAAAAATTGCCAGATAATATAAATTTCCTATGCGAGTTGGGATCTGTGATAGACCCCAAACATCCATGTGGATTAACTCCAATCTTTGTGTTGATCTGATTTCTCTTAATTTGGGAAAATTTTCTCTAGTTTGTTTCCCCTCCTGACATGAACTCGTGGGTAAAATTTCTACACCAAATCGGTCATTTCATCTCGTTTTTTATTTTCGTAAGAATTTAATAACGTCATGATTTTCGAAAAATTTAGAATGAAAACTTGTTGGATGTTGAACACACGAAATGAGAACGCCATGTTTTGTAAAAGCAGAACACAAGATAATTAATTCATGTGTAATGCATAAACACAAATTCATACAAAATATCATCATATGTGATGTCATTAACTGTGACATCACATATACAAGGTGTTTCAGAATTCATGTTACACAGAAATAGGAGGTATAAAGAAGGACCAGGAGATCACGTTTCCACTAATCAAAAATTCCAAAAAAAATTTCCCACGTAGTCACAGTTGAATGCATTTGCATTGCATCGCATACTAGCTTGCATTACTGCATTACTCCAAATGAGTATTCAACTGACTTGTGAGTTTAATTTAATTTTTGCAATGTGATTAAAGTGATCAGTTTGTGTTTTTATTTGAGAATTGCGCTTTAACCTGGCAAACGTGAGCGATATTGTTACGTGGTAAATTTACTGTTACTTTTGGTGTCAAAACAAGAACTAATTTATTCATGGGAATCTGCCAATTTACCGCAACAACTTTCACTGGTCAAAGCGATCAAATAAGGAAATAAATCAGTCATTTAGTTTCACTATAAAACATAAGAAAATGCCATTTAATCTTAAGCATTTCAAAGCAAACAAATAAGTTAAAATGTACAAAATAAATAATAGAACTTAAATCAAGAGTTACAAACTAAATAATAATTGCAAATGTGATGTCTTAAATTACATTGCACAAAACCAAGAATAAACCTAATTAACTCAAAGAACACTAAATAAATCTCCTGGAAAATAATAGAGAATTAACAGTCATTAATAGTGTGTGATTTTGTGAGTTATGAAATAAAGTTTGGGAGAGAGGGCTGAGCGCAAGTGTAACCCACGCGCTCTGCACCAACTCTGGTGAAATTCGCTTGTGCTCGCTCTTATAAAGCCTCGGGTGACGTCATCGCCCGGTGGCGCCATCTATAGAGAGATTTTCGCATCAAACATGATGAAATGTGTTTAAAAATGGCGCTTCAACTCGCAGCTCGTGACAATATGCATGATGTGCACTATTATTTGAAATCTTTTATTGACTACGTGGGAAAATTTTTTTGGAATTTTTGATTAGTGGAAATGTGATCTCCTGGTCCTCCTCTATACCCCCTATTTCTGTGTAACATGAATTCTGAAACACCCTGTATACTCAAACAGTTCTAAGTTCTAAAATCATTACTCAACTAACAACAGAATCACTAAATATTACAAAATATACCATGTGATTCTTTTAAAACCATACAACTGATTCCAAATAATATAACAATCACAACTACCTATAAACACTCTTAAATATACACCAAATAATAATTAATCATCAAAAACTACAAGCCATTTCATTAATTTACAAGATCAACAACTTAACAGTAAATAGGGAGCACTCTGCTCTCGAGAGTACATCATTATCATCACTATACAAATAAAGCTCTAAATTCAAATAACTTCTAAACCAATAACTCAAATCACTTCTAGTAAACTGTAATATTCATAATATCATTAATTCAACAATATAACGCATTTGATGTAAACACTATTAAACATGAACCACGCACAATTATAATAACTCCAATTAGATATCAGTAATCGCCTTTAAAGGTGAAAGACGAATGGCCGACTCAAACTCACAAATCATGTTCGGGAATTATGAGTGGTATGATTAAAAAGAAGCATTTACTCTGTTGCTCTGGTTACTCCACGTTGAACTTAACTGATTTTCTTGGTAAAATCACTTTATTTTCGAATGACTTGGCACATAACCATTGTTAATATTGTTTAGCAGAGTTCTCTGGTTGTTTGGTGTATCGTGTGGAGTCAATGAGCAGTCATGATCGTTCAACTGTTTGAACATGAGTGAGTGTTTAATGAAACAGGAAATGCTATATATACATGTGAAACTAGTGACCTCTAGTGGTGGTGTTTGGTATTAGTGATAACAAATGGATCATTCTAATACAAATCATAAGGGGTTATTTATATAACAACAACAACTTGAGATTGCAAACAACTAAATATCAACAATTATTTTGAGCGCAAGAAAATTTTTAAAATATCTTTAAAATTTGTAAAAAGTGGCCAAAGTATTACGAAGTTCTCAAGTAACCCCGTTTTACGGTTAGCTAAATATACAATATATATTTATAAAAACTCTCTCATAACCGGCCATTATCGGCCAATAACTGAATGGCCGGATATAAGAGAGTCACACTTGTATCCTATATCCGGCCACTTCTGCTGAACCCCGTCTTATGTCCAGATATAAAAGAGTTGACTGTAGTATTTCATGTAATGGTAAATGTGTAAACGGAAGGGGTTTCATTTTTGGGCCGAAATACTTAAAGAGAAACAAGGGGTCAGCAACGCTCAAAATTAATTGCTTTTAACGTCCGAAAGTAAATCTTTCATCTGAATGTTTACCCGGAAGGCATGGCTTCCTGACGGTAAATAAATAAAAGACTAAATCATAAATAAAATAGACTCCTTTTATTTTATTTTATTTATGATTTAGTCTTTTATTTATTTACCGTCAGGAAGCCATGCCTTCCGGGTAAACGTTCAGATGAAAGATTTACTTTCGGATGTTAAAAGCAATTAATTTTGAGCGTTGGTGACCCCTTGTTTCTCTTTAGGTAAATGTGTATTTGATTGATTCAATTAAAATGTAGGTAACGTTTGTTTTGGACTAATGTCTGATGTTTGAAGTAAACCTTGAGTTTGCTACTCCTTGAAGCATGCAGTGCAGTCGTTGCTGGTAATTTTAAGGGGCAGCAAGTTTGCAATAAATTTTAATGAGTATAATATCAAAATTTTAAAAACATAATTAATTTAGTGTATAATGTGTCATGGATCGTGTTTTGCTCATCCTCAAAACCCAAGATATCAAATTTTTGTTTACTTTTCTAAAAAGCGCTCTTATCTCGGTGTTGAAGATTATTTACTTTCCACCCCTCTCTACCCTTAAACTGGTCTTTTAGCTTTTACTATTTTTTTACTATTCCATTAACTATTCACATCACTGGTTGTGACTCATCTTAATTTAACTACTACGATTCTGGTTTCCTGATTTTATGATTTCTCTCCTTCTTTAATTTAGTTTAATCTATGCTTTCTTTATTTTTAACTTCACGCTTTTTCCTAAGCCATTAAGACTCCTGGCTCTAAGTGAATACCATCTGCTCTTCCTCCCCTTTCACAAAGTGTAATGGGAAAAACACTTTGATTTACTTCATTATTCATCCAAGCGCTTAATTTCGTGATACTAATTTAAACCTACTTGAGGATTTTGAGTGACTTGTTAAGAAACACGGTTTATGAACTTATCTCTGTCTAATTTTGTATTGAGAAATGGTCGACCTTCATTATTTACTTAAACGGACCTGGTGAGATTTCTAACCCTTCTACAATGCGCTTTATTTATTCCCCACGCGAATTAATGAGTACATTTAAGTTAAACAATCCTGCAAAATAACAAATTTAGTTTAGTCAAAATGCGTAAAGAGTGAACTTAATAGTCCTCACGTGACCTTATGTTCCCGAACCGGCTCTTTATAGCTATTTACACACTATCTTATACAAATTCGTAATCACGCGTCGTGATAAACTTGGCGAGCCTGACAGGATTCGTTAATGATTCAATATTAACCTTTCCTATTCTGAGTAGAGTTTGAAGCATTTGTCATATTTCTCTAAGCACTTAAATTTCATCTAATTCATTTCCTGCAACCTCCATATGCAAAATGTCGAATCCGTTATATAGACAACGACAGATACACCCAAAGGTTGCACCAAGAAGCGATTCATGAAAACCACCACGACTACCGTTACCAACCAGAGTACCAAAGACGAGTTCCGTGAAAGGAGCAATAGCGACGTTGACGGAAAATGCCACGTCTACAGCAAACATTCAAACAGAATCTTCCACCACGTTGAGAAATGTTTTTACGAGCCAAGCAGCTGATGAACAACCCACGATAATGTTTACCATTGGGCAACACAACGTGGACATACCAGTTATTGGGCAGACCGTGGAAACTCCTGTGATTGACATTTCTGTGAATAATGCTTCTGAAAACATCATTACTGCAGGTACTACAAAAGACATACTTGCTGAAACTGTTGCTAAAGATCTTACAATGGAAGTGACGACTGAGAAAACATCAGAAAATTTAATTTTCTCGAGTGTGGGGACTAATAATTTAAACCGCCGGGTTTCTATTTTTGATCCCCCATTAACACTAACCTCGTCTTCACAAACTTCATTAACACCTGATTTTGGCACCTGTACATTCCCACCTGTTGGTACTAATTTGTCTAATTACTTAAACCCTTTTTCCACATCGGATAAGTTGATTCCTCCTCCCCCGCCCCCTTTCCCCTAGAGCAATTTGATAGGTGTTATAAATATCGTTTTATTTGGGTGGGACATTATGAGGAACAAAAGTGACTCGGACGCCATTTTTATCAAACTCTAAAAAGCACAGTTAATTTATTCGTGTGCTAATAAATAATACAAACAAAACAGAAAATCACTTTAGATGACATCACAAACTGTGACATCATTAATTGTATACTCTATAATCCTAATATCATATTTTACATGGTTATGTTACTTGAACTAGTATTTACTTAAATAACAGAAATCTCAAAACCCTCAAAATTCACAACTTATTCAAAACATACAATATAAATTCCAAATCAATCTTAAAACACTTATTAATACATCTAGTATTCAATAATATAAATAGAAATTACAAGCACTTCAAATAATTTACAAGATCAATGAAAATACACAATAAAGGGAGCACCCTGCTCACGAGAGTACATCATGACGATCATTGCAAGTTTAAAATGCTATTTCTCTATAAAATCAAATCTACTCAACAGAATCGAACTAAAACACTTTCTAAATTCAAATACAAGTTATTTCTATACAATCTATGTAATAAATCGAATATATCAACAATACATGATTTTCAAGTAAACATGTCCACATAAGTAAATTATACATTTCTCTATATTTAAACTTTATACAATTTCTTCACTTATTACTGTCAAACATAAACCACAATGATCTCCCACGACTCCCTAGAACTTCTGTGGCCTCTTCTAATACCACAAATTCTGTAGGGTACGAATCAAGTTCTAGTATTATACAAGACAGTCAAAATCAGTTAAGTTCTATGTTATTCCTAACAGTAGGAACTAGAGCTGGAGAGTTAAGTAGTAAGAAAGACAATTATTGTGTGTTTTCTTTAAAACGCAACAAAAATGCTAAGAAAACATCAGTACATTTGATTGATAGAGAATCAGTAGTGAAGAATTTAAAGAGTTTAATTCAAGATCAGGCGCAAGCAACCGAACAGCGAGTCTTACAAGGCATGGAACATCGAATCGCATCAATTTCTGATTATCTCGTAAACGAAATGAGGGCCATCATGAGACAGGAATTAGGCGCATCAAGATCAGAAACCCCGCGTGTTGATGATCACGTGTCAACTCATCCCGACACGGATGGCGTCGAGTCTGATTTTGAACACAAAATTTTGTTTGACGAGAATCAAAAATCAAGACCGAAGAATCAAACATTTATAGTCAAAGAAAAAAAAAAGAAGTCAAAACAATCCAATGGATCAAGAACGAGATCGGCAAAATGCAAGTACAGATCCTTACACAAGAATGTTATTTGACCAATTATATCAATCCCAACTCGAACAAAATTGACTTCGTGCTGAAACGTCTCAATTAAATAGGCAGGTGATGTTCAGTGTGTTAAAAGATAGAATGGACAAAGAGACATATATCGAATTGGAAATTCTCTACAGGCCTTCAATCTCGAAACTATTACCGGGGTTTGTGTGATTTGATTTATATAAGTTGTTGAATTTGAGAGTTTAGATATTTTTGTTAGTTTTGAGAATACAAGTTTAGAGATTTTTGTTAGTTTTGAGAATACAAGTTTAAATAACCTTGTCATGTAAATATTTGAATAGAATTGTGAAGAGTACAATTGGTGATGTCACAATATGGTGATGTCATCTAATGTGATTTTTCATTTGCTGTATTATTATTTTATTACGTACGAATAAATTATCTGTGCTTTTTAGAGTTTTGAAAAATAGAGTCCGAGTCAGTTTTGTTCCTCATCATGTCCCGCCTGAATAACAACGAGATACATAACAATGACAGCAGAAGATGGTTTGTTTAGGCGGCGAATTCATTCTGAGGACCATAACTACAAGCAACACCAGAAATAAATTCGAAAAACTTCCAGTTTAAGCGTTTTCTCCGGTGATGTATACCCGTGATCGCGACGAATCTAAGCCTATTTGATGTGCGCAATTGATTTTTCATACATAGTGAATTGTTTTTCAGCGATTTAAGTGCACTGCAAGTATAAACAGTCGTTAATAAGTGTTTAGACACTTTATGAGCCCGAAAGTAACATTTTTTGTACATTTTATTTCTCGCCTAATTCGGATACAGTGCTACACGGGTCATGCCCGATTTTTCATCGGATTAAAGTTGTAGTTGAACATTACTGACATTACTTTTTTTCTTTTAGTGAATTTACTAAAACATGATGGCGGATCAAGAAATTTGTGGCATAGAGAAGCTTGATGGCTTGAATTACGCCTGATGGAGTCTTGCAGTTTGCCTCGTTTTGGAATCAAAAGGCCTGTGGAATTACGTTACCGAGGATCCAATAAAGCTGGAATTAAAACCCAAGGACGATGATAAAGAGAAAGATAAGCAGTTGTACCGGGAACGAAAGACCAAAGTCCGCGCAGTCATCTGCTTAAGTGTCAATGAAAATATTATGCAGATGGCCACGGCATTCCAAACAGCTGGTGAAGTTTGGAATGGACTTAAAAACACATACCAATTTTCCACCAGAGTATGAAAAGCGAGGATGCGTCGGGATTTCCTGAATATGGTTCCCAAATCTGGAGAACAAATCCCAATTTTCCTGGCCAGAGTGGACTATGCGGCAGCCAAGTTAAAATACGTAAAGTGCTTAAACCCGGAGGAAGATCTGGCTTACCAATATCTCGACAACCTGCGGCGCAATACGATATGGTTGCGCAACAATTAAATCACCTAGAAGACCCGGATTTCACATGCAAAAAAGTAAAAGAGAGTTTAATTGTCGAATTTAATCGCCTAGAGTGTCAGTTGGGAAAACAAACAACTGGGGTGTAGAGATTTCTTGTTGACTATTGTGTTTTATTTCATAATATTGTATTTTACAGAACTTTTAGACTCATAATCATCAATAACTTCTCAATTTAGGATTGTCTAGTCTCATCCCGGACGTGATTCGTTAACCTCCGGACCCTAGTGCATATTGGATTGTACTAGGATGATTAGAGGAGCGCAGGAGTAATTGTTTGTCCATGGTCACTAAATGTTTAAATAATTTGAGAATTGATTGTAATAATATTTTATATTAATGAATATGATTTATTATACTTAGTTATTATATAAAAGAAAAGTATACATTGTTTTATAAATCTATTTAGCATTATATAAGATTTAAGTTTAAGAGGAATCATTTTTATCGTAATGACGATAACAATGATGTACATTCGAGAGCACCGTATGTTTCTTGAATTATAATTTGATAATATAATTTGTATCAATATTTATTATAATTTATTGTTGCAAAATATTAATTTAAGTTGTAAAAATAGTTAAATGGAATTGAATTTACTATTTTGTTATGTTAAAGTGTATTATGCAGTTAAATTTTGTCAAAATGATAAATTGGCTCTTTTAGACTGCAGTAGAAGTTTATGTAAATTTTTAGTTACTATATAATTTATTTTTAATGTGATTCAATATGTTATGACATCACAATTTGTATAAGTTAGTTGTTTTATATCATATTTTGTATTAAGAAAATTAAGTGTTGTACGCTGCGCCCTCTAGTGACTAAAGCATATAAGATACCAAAATAAAGCTAACCTCAGAGCAAGTAACATGTCTCCTAATTAACTCCATATACACGATAAATAGGATAAAGGCACCCAAACGCTTACATGGCGAGCCTGGCATGGTTTTTAACAGCAAAAATACGAACCTGCAGTGTGAATTTGGCCCAAGAACGAGAAAAAACAGTGAAAAAATGACGAAAATACGAGTAAGCAGAAAAAAGCAGCAGGGAACCGCCATATAGACTCTCGTCGGCGCACTTTGGCGAGTTGGTACGACTACTAGAGCACTGGAAAACTCCCAAAAAGTTCAGATAAGTGACAATCCAAGCTTCAAAAACAATTTCACACCAAAAAACGAGGCGAAAAACAACATTTTTATTCATGTTTGGCCCAATTACGAACTTGGTGTAGACGAAAAAATGGCGCCTACCAGAACGTCACTGAAAATTTTGTGTTGAAAAATGTGTAAAATATGCCACTGGACCCTTCATTATCCGTCTTAAGTGTTAAGAGAGCCACAATATTGCAATTTGTGGGGAAAATGAGTCAAAAGTAAGATAAATTGTTTGAAAAGGCTTAAGAAAACGAGTGGAAATTTCCGAGAAAAATAGCTTGTTTGGTACTAAAAGTTGCTTAGAATTGTGTCTAAATTTATTTATTTGTTGCACAAGTGTTTTGCAACAGGTATTTCCTTCCTCTCCCTGTCTTTTTTAAGTGTTTTTTGTGATTTTCGTTGTGTAGTTGCGAGTAGGCCGACTCGCAACGGTGCTTCGCGATGTGGGACGCCGAGCGCAAAGCACCAGGTGCCGCAATACGTAGCGACTGGCCACTGTGCGTAGCGTGGCATCAGTTTTTTCTTGTTTTGTCGAGTTTTATCCTTTGTTTAGGGGAAAATGGTTATTTGTAGAGGAAAAATATGTGGATGTATGTCAATAACATTTTTTTTTGAGCAACTTTTGGGAGCAATTAGAATTTGATTTAAATGGGAATTTTTGTGACTTTGAATTTGTTTTGGCTCAGTTTCTTCTTAATTGTTTTGCAAGTGGCAGTGGCAATTTGGTGTTTATTTTCTTCAGTGAACACATTAACTTTTGTTTGTGAAAATTAGTTCACTTTTGATTGACTCTTGAGGGGGTGATCAACCCCCAGGATGAACATCTGAAATTGAAGTCATGTGAGTTTCCACTTCTGGGGAGTAGGACTTCAGCCCAGCTGTTTAGGGACCTTGTTGTTTATGGTGAAACCAGACTTGGTTTTTCATCTGGTGGCATAGTTACTTTATTTCAGTAACTGTGTGTTATGGAATTGACTCATTGATGTGACAC
>JAQFZP010003498.1:0-10088 GCA_034695745.1 Geophilus truncorum | reverse complement strand
TTATAATTTACATTGTTAAAATTTCAAAAACTTAAATTTAATTAATTCAAAAAATAAATAAATTCTCATATCTCACAATATTTATAATTAATTCCCGGTTAATAATTCTGAATATATTTTAATACGATTATGTTGTGGAGTTGTGACTTTGTTTCTCATACAGTAGACCTCAAAATTAATCATTTCGCTTCTGTAACTTGAGTATTACAGAAGTTGCTTGCATAAATCCATTTCCAAGTGAAAATTTAAGTGGAAACTAAAATTGTAAAACGATTGTATAAAATATGATACTAATTTGAAAAAAAAAATCATAATTATCATAATTACTTGGGTTTCTTCGCACGTTTGAAACCGATATGCGTGCAACAAATGTACAATTATGAGTTTTAGTTCCATTAAGGCGAACCTCATAGCGATGCAATTTCTTGGACCAGCTCCAAATGGAAGATAAGTACATGAATTTCGTTCGGGTCTTTTTTCGGGTAAAAATCTTAATATTTTAAATTAATAATTAATAATTTTTAAATGGATTAGTAAGAATGCAGCAGAACACTACCTATCCGGATCAAATTTTTCAGGCTCGGGATAAATTTTAGGATTGTGATGAACAACGTAAATTGGAATAAGCACAGTCATATCTTTACGTAATTTGATTCCTTTCAAGTTGTAATCATCTACTGAGCATCGTCTGTCAGTCCTAAAATGAGTTAATTACATCAAGTTAAATACCTTAATTAATATTTTTCAGTATAAAAAATAACATTTTTCTAACATTATAGCAGGCGGATATTTCCGTAATGTTTCCAATACAACCATATCTAGATAATTCATATTTGCAATATCATCGTAAGTTGGCTTACCCTGCATAACAAACAGGAAAAAGTATCAACATAAATTATTAAAAATTAATATACAATATCGTAGTATAATAAAATTTACTTTGCATTGCGACATTGTTTCGTCTACTTCATTTACAAGTTTGTCTTGAATGTCTTGATTTAATGCAAGTTCGTACACAATTACTTTGAGAGCATTTGCAGTTGTTTCGTACCCAGCCAGAAGAAACAATACAATTTGAGCCACAATGACATCTCTAGTTAAAGCTGTGTATATTTACAATATTTAGATACTCTAAGAAAAACCAAAATCTGTCGTGATTACTTTTTTTGGATGTTGAAGACTGTTGAGTATCTGCATCATCATTTGGTACTTCAGCTTCGAGCATAATTTGCAAAAAATCTTTTCTGCTTTTCTATTTTTAAAAAATTCATTAATAATTATTAGTTAACATAAACTTATAACTAAATGTACGTCTGAGGTTTGAATTTTCAATTCGAGCGTCTTATGAGCAATATCGGCAAAATAAATCATTGGATTTGCCATAAGTGGCATCCATTTCAAATACGGCGCAAGCAGTACTGCCAATTAAATGACTAGTTTGAATATTCGTATCACTTTGTATCACTTTGTTGGTTATACTTACACATAAAGAATGTTAACATTGGTTTGGATCCGAAGTGTTTTTTGGCTTTTTTCACGAATTCATTATCAGGGTTGTTAATGCAGTCCATGTTGATTCCGAAAGCAACACTTGCTATTATATCAATAGTAAGGATAGGAAATATTCTACAATAAATAAATAAATAAATAAATAAATAAATAAATCGATCGATGTTAAAAGTTAGTTTTACTATCTGTTTACAATACTATCGTACGTACTCAGTGAAATCAATCGATTCTCCATTCTCAGCTTTTGCGTCTAATTTTTTTTTGAGGTTGTAGATGCATTCTTCAATGAATGGAATCATCTGAACAATTTTTAAAGTAATAATTAATTCTGATACCTGATTGATTGATTGATTGGTTGATTCTAGATTCTACTTGTTTCAATTTTCCTGTTGTGTATGTTGGAGAAAGTGTGTTTCTGGTGACTTTCCATTCGTCGTCCTTCATAAATGACAGCATTTTGGATAATAATTTATCTTTGTTGATGAATTCAAACTGCCTGCGATTTGTAAATACGTGCGAATCTTTGATCATTATTTGTCTGAGAAATTCGGGATCTGAGACTAATAATGAAGGGTTACTTCCATCAAAGCCACTGTAATGAATCATTCAGATAAAATCCTATTAAATATACAAAATGTGGTATTTTCTTTTTATTTTTTTTTTTACCCGTAAACTGAACCATATTTTTTAAATCCATCAAGAAATAATTTATGAAGTTCCTAATTCAATTAATTGTGATTAGATTAACAAATATCATTACCGTATTAATTAAAACTTACATATCTCCAAAACCCAACGGCTGTACCTATAAAAAATCTCGGTTTTGCTCCAGGCACGCCTTGTTTTGTCCAATAATCAAAATCTCGCGTGTTGTATCTGTGGATTTAACATTGATTTAATTTTGATCGCATGGAAATAACATCATCATAATTTCCAAATTATACTTATACTTACACGTAAAAGAGTGAAAAGGCTGCTATCAAAAGGTATAACCAAATCGGTACAATAGTGAAAATGTAACTTAGCCACTCCATATCCCTGTTTCTGTTTGTTATGACTTGTTATGACTCAAATCAAGGTCGACCTTGCAACTTTTAACTTTTCATCCGTCACTCACGTCTGGTTCGCTTCTGAATAAAATAAAAAAGATCAATTGTTAATATCAATCAATCAATCAAAAATATTCATTTATAATTTTTTTTTTAATTGTGTACAAAGGAAGTTGTGATGTGTTATCATGATATATTAACAATGTGCACAAAAAAATAAAAAAATAAATTTAAAATGTAAATAAAAATGTATAAAAAATTTTCAAATAGAAAAAAAAAACTTTAAAAACATTCTTAAGTATTTTAGCATTACTGTATCAAACCCAGCTTTAAAGAGATTAAGATTTGAGTTCATTTCGGTATTATTGATCTTTTTTTACAGTACAAACCAACTAAATTGATCCAGTACTTCACTTACATTTTTTTTTCTCGTTTTACTTTTCCTTTTTATGGTAAACAACATTGCCATTAGCCCTCTCGTGTCCAATGGGTAAAAGCCTAAAAGGGCATTTGCCCAATGTCCATCGCCATAAAGAGATCATGAAACGTGTGCAGTTCAAATTGTGAGAGCAGATAGGAAATGAGGAGATTTTGTGATCGGTCAGGGATCAAATCTTGTCGAGTGTTAGTGCATTGGGACATGTTGTGACCTTAAAAGAAAAATCCACTTTCATTTGTCCAGTCTATAAAAGTTAATAAAATGAACGTTACATGTGCATTTCTTATCTCGCTAATGTTTACCCGATTTTCGTTGGTGCGTTGTGCCATCTGTCGTCGAAACCGTCAACTAGCTAATTCACTTACCTATCAAGTAATTAGTGTTGATTAAGCCAAGATTAATTAGACTGTAATAAAATATCGCATGACGTGCTTGTTATCAAAAATAATAAATTTAAAGACTAAACTCTTAATTTCTAACTAAATTTCGATTAAATATTAATAAATTTCATCAGCAAATGTAATGTAATAAATAACAAACAAATAACAGTAACCAAAAAAAACATGAATCAATCATTCGACCAAACTTTCAGCACAACATTTAGATAAAAAACTTAGAAAAATATCAAGTAAATTATTTTCATATCGCATTATTACTGGGAAAAAATAAGTACCTGTCACATCTTAACAACATAATTTCAATTGACCATTAACGTCCATTAACTGAAGATAAAGATAAAAAAAAAAAAAAAAAAAAAAAAAAGAATGTTTAAAGACACACTAATCATCTTCATCCGCCCACGCGAGTCTCCTCAACCCCATTAAATCAATGAGTATTTCCCGTGATTCCATTTTCGTCCACGAGGTGCATTTCGATCGCCCAAATGCCGAGGAACGCGTAACCCCACGAAGCCCAGAACAGTTGCAGACGCCTCGATCACAACAAGTGGAAGGGGTCCTGATCCAAAACCCCTTCTTCAGGTGCAATGCAGCGACAAGTGAAATTAGAGGATGCGCAGGTGCTCAACTTGTACGAAAAAGCACGCAACGACCATAACATGACTGGTTACTTATCGAAAAGATTGGGTGACAACTCCAAGTGGAAAGTGCGCTGGTTCACATTGTATCAGAATCTTCTTTTCTATCACAAACTTAATAACACGCGCGTCTGTGGTCTTATTTTCTTGGAGGGCTCCTATTGCGAGCGACTCATCGTTCCTAGTGAAAAAGGAGAAAAACAGGTAAGGAAAAAGACATCTTTGATTAAAACCCATATACTCAAGTTTTCTTAATTGGTTAATTAAGAAGGAGGAAAACACCTTTTAGGCTTAAAAAAATATTCAAAAAATGAATATTTTTTATTTTATTTTTGAAAATTTCAATTTCGTGTCTCAGGTGCGAGAAAAAAAAAGATGAGGGACATTTGAGAGCAGTCGGGGTTGGGAAATTAGGGTTAACTGCGTACTAAAGTGTGTGGAACAGGTGGTAGGAATCTAACTTAATGGAATGTAATGAAAGGATTGGATTGGTTAAAATATGAATGCCAAGACCCAGAGAAATGGAAAAGTCAAAAGATCACAGTCTTAATCTTTGCAATGAACATTTCCGCCACGCTTTTAGCCTTTTTTCTATTTTTTTACTATCTATAATAAAATTCCTCGATAATCCAAACCCAGAGGTTTTTATGAAGCAAAATTCCCTCGACAAGTATATAGGACAAATAATTTGTAGCATTAGAAGCTGGTAATGATATCCTAAAGCTTCCTTACACAACTAAACGGTAAATGTGGTCCAAAAGCGTTGCAGGGAAGCAGTAAAACTCGAAATAAAATAAATGTATGACGAGTTGTAATTAATGTTGAAATAAACCATTTCACAACGATTACATGTTTTCATCTAATCACCGAATGCAACGCACAACGCCGTGGCTTTAAAACTACATTTCGCCGAGAGAAATGTGCAAATTACACACAAACAGTACTTTAACCTTAAACGTGCTTTTACACCCAAACATAATCTTCACAAAGTGGTATTGCGTTCTGTAGCACTGAAACGCGTACAAAATGGCAAACGAGCAAGCGCGGGAAATATCTATTGTATCCGCATGTTGCAGCAAATCTTAATCTTTGGATTAATTGGCACTTGAAGCAGATGGAATTTAATAAAACACTCGGGTGACGAGTTGTTGTGAGATGATAATTTAGGGTATAACTAAAAGATGTCTTATACACAAATGAATTTTTTTTTTTTTTGTGTGTGATGAAATATTTCATCTCATTAATTTCTAGTTAAAAATGTAGGCGTGTTCATCAAACTTTAAGTATAAGTAGCGAAATTATGCGAAGAGATCCAATACTAATTGCAGTATTATGAAAATGAGAAATTTTCCCAAATGTAAACAAACTGTCTCATGCAAATTTAAGTGCTTAGCAATTGAAACGGAATGACAGTATGAGAATAACTCTGCATGTCAACTGGTTTATAAAATTTTAAAATCTAATTATATCTCTACAAATGATGCTTTTCAACTTTTATATTGAACATTTTGATATTTCATATTTCATTTTTTCTCATTTCCTCAGAAGTATCCCATCAATTCTTGCGTTTGTGACATCAATAGTCTATATGTGACTTCTAGGAATATACAACTTGTCACAAACAACATGTGTGTCTTCTTTTTCCTCTTTTTTTTTCTCTCCTCTAAAACGCGAGATTGTGAATTTACAACGCGATATAAAAGTTATTCTCGAGAGTCATTCGGAGCAAAATCAAAACCAAACAAAAAATGGCTATTTCAACTTTTCGTATTACTCGACAAAAAAAATGAAAAAAAATAACAAGAAAGTTTCGTACATAAATCAAGACATTGCTGCTTTACGTGCCCCAATTCCAGTAGTGAGGAAAAAACCTTGAAACGAGTTTCAATTTTGTGATTCCTTAATTCGAAATTTCACGCAGAAACTCAATTTGAAAACGATCGTAAACAGTTTCATCGCTTTTACGTAATTTCTTTTCTTTATATTTAATTTCTTCTTTTTAAATCGAATTTTTACAGCTGACAGAAAGAGTCCGCGGGGGAAAAGATACACACTCGATATGTTATATTTAAAGCGGATCGAACGAAATGGGAAATTGTCGCCCGTAGTAAAACGCGTGAAAGCGCGGATAAACAGATGGAATCGGGGGAAAATGTCCGGTTAATGTGTTTATGCACCGGACTGACCACGTATCGGTCACCTTGACAAACGGTGTGTTGTATTTTAGCAACAAGTGTGTAAAGCACGCCCCCACTATTCTTTTTGGCATCTGCTTGTGATCAATAGTAATGAGTTGTCATGGCAACGGGATGATGCTCTTCAAGCTGACAATTCCTTCTGTGTAGTGTGTATTTAAAAAGATACTAGGTGAGAGGTGGGACTTTTGCGTGTCTTTTCCCCTTTCTTTAAAGATTTTTACGTGCCGTACAGAAAACAGCAATTTTGCTACTTTAAAAAAAAAATCAAACCGTGCAGATGTTGCAGGTGGTCTGTTCATGCAGTTGCCATGGTGATTCACCTGATGCTTGCGCTCAAAAACGAATATCTAAAAATAGATCCGAAGAAAGGGTTAAAGGTTGTGGTTAAAGAGTTTGTTTTTTTTGTTTTTTTTATTTTTTTTTTATTCGGTTACAAACGTTCGGAGTTTTTATTCCGCGTTTTATTTTCCCGACCAACAGGTGAACGTGGATGTATGAAAAGGAAAGGCTTTACATAGATTTTAAAAATGGTTGCCACGGCAACGTGATGCTGCAAGCGGTCGCTAGGCACCAGTTGATTAATAATTAAAATAGCAAGTAAATTTCAAAACAATTACCGCGCATGCGTTTAGTTTGAAGTTTGTTTTCTTACACCTGTTGATAGGTTTGTTTTTGTTGTTCTTTAAATTAATTTTATCTTTTTTTTCCCCTCTCCCTCTTTTTTTATTGCCATTATAGCATTGTTTTGCAATTCGATTTCGACAAGAAGAGTTACGGCAATACGAATTACGTGCAGAAACCGAAACCGAATGCGAATTGTGGATCGATGCAATTAAACAAGCCAGGTAAGAGCAATGACGTCACATTTTATTGACGTTTAACGGCTCGTAAATAGACGTCATTTCTTTTCAATTGGTGTTTTTAAGTTAGTAAAGTAGTTTAGTGAAAACGTAAAGACCAAATGATCTAAAGTACCAGTACTTACAACGATGGATTTTACGCTTTAACTTGAAATTTAACTTACAATTTTTTAGTTTTTTTGTTTTTCTTTTAGTTTTAGTTCGCTATTTTTGCTCAAAGAAGAATTGGAACAAAAACACTTGTACTTATTGCAAATTGTCGAAAGCGAAAAAACTGCAAAACATCAATATATGCAACAATGCGAGGAATACAGTTCGGACATCAAGAAACTGCAAGCAGACATATTCGCCTTGCAGAAGGAAATGAAACTCTTCGACGTCGTTGAAAGCAACGAAGTCAAAGTTGAAGAAAGCGAAGAGCTTAAGAAAATTAAAAAGGTATTTCTATTTTCCTCAAATTATATATTAATTCCAGAAATAGGACAATGATATTGTGCAATAAAACATCTTTCTATAGTCTATCTATAGTCTATCCTTTCGATTGGCCGTCACTATGGTAGCAAATTTTGTTACCGGTACTGCCAGTCTGTATAAGGAATTCATTGCAAATTTGTATTCCGTCTTTTAATAATGCAACTCCAAAAAGCCTTGGCACGTGAACTTTTATCTTAAAAAATTTTCAAAACATATTTCCAACTTTCCCACACAACGAACAGTCGAACACGCTCTCTATCAAATATTGTTTTTCTTAGCTAAATGGGCGTACCGTACACTAAAAGAAATTAAATAATTTTTATATTTACATAAGTTTATTCTTACTTTTGGTCCGATGCATTCGAACCAGGATTCTCGGTATTATTTGTTATTTTATGTAAAATTTAAAATTCAGACTTCTGTCTTCTCTTCTGCTACTGTATAAACATACGAAAATTCAAAAGATTATATTATTACAAGATAAATTTTAAAAAAATAAAGTAAACTTCAGTTTCCAGTTGCCTCATTTGAATTGCTTGAATATTCAAATGAGACTATGTGATAATTGAATGCTGAAGGAATTGATGTGTTTAAAATTTTTGCCTTTAGCTGCGTCTTGTGTGCAGTTTCCAGCTTTAATGTCATAAAAAGTCTGTTTCGCTCGAATCAAACGACTGTCAAACGATTTTCAAATAAAAACCCACTCCAAAAAGTATCAATAAGCTGCGCAACGAGTGACGTTTTAATTGCTTCATTACGTTTCTAAGGAGTTGTAAAAATCGAGCCGAGTTGAATGCACGTGCCGCGTTTTAGAAATGCGACTCATTTTTATTTTAAATTTTTTTTTTTTTGGGTTGAAATTCAAATTATTTTAAAAACCGACATCAGCAAAAAAGTAATTGAAGTTAGGGAGAAAAATAATAAAAATCCGTTTCTTGCGCCCAAATGAATGATGAACGCCATTAACGTGGGATGGATTCCCGAGACAGTGTAATGAATATAGATCCAGAGCGTTATGGAACGTCAACATTCATTTCTTTTGACCCCACACTTTGACACACTTCAACGTTTTCAAATAAACGCGGCCCACCGGACCGGATCGATTTTCGAGTCCAGAGTAAGATGTGCGATGTCCTTGTATACACATATTTATGAAGAAGAACCGCACCAAGTGGCCGCATCTGGGCTTTAAGGGACGCTGACAATTTTATGGTTGATTTGTGGTTAACAATGCATCAAACACTTTAAGTTTTAAATTTTAAAATTGAAATTGTGAAAGCAATTATTAAATTTTAAACAATTTTTTTAAAAATAATTAGCATAATAATAACTGCTGTCAATTTAGAATTGTACCGGTACAAGAATATTTAAAGCACAACTAAATGAGAAGTTTAATGTTATAAAGATAAAATTACCATAATATATTGTAATACGGTAAAAAGCTCAAATTTCAGATGCAATATTGTGTCTCATTTGCATACATCAATGGTAATTCACATTGAAAAAATACTTATTCAAAGTCTGTAGGAGCATTGTAGTAAAGTGAAGCCACTTCATAACCCCCAAGCCTCAAAAATGCATTTAAATTTTTAATTAATTTCTTTTAACATCATACATGTGCAATACAATAACTTCCTATATTACAACTATTGACATTTTGCATACAGTACGTGTATATTTAATGCTTAACTAAACTATTTTGTATAGTAAAATTCATGACTCAGTCACTCTTTCGTCTTTAAGCTTGTAATAAGACCTGTACACAATGGCGTCGTTAGGTTTTTCCATTATACTTTGTATTGGGTCTTGAAATTTGGGCCTAGTCTTTTCTTTTTAATCGTGCCTATTATCCCCAACCAGCTGCTTCAAAATACTCAAATGCAGTTGCGTTTCATATTTTACAGCAGCTAATAACACAAAACATGAGATGATATAAACAAGTTAAAAAATATTACTGAGAAATTCAATTTTCATATTCATGTTGAATTTCTCATAAAATTTTTTCTTCTATGGCATATCAAGAGAAACAATACGAAACTTGATTACTTTGAAATTACATTTTTTTTTTCTTTTCTTCTTGATTTTTTTATTATTACTCCCACTGCACGAGTTATTTCTCAAATTAGGTCTTCTTTTCTTTAAACGGGAAACAGGAAAAGAATTAGACGCGAAACAAACAGTCTATTAAGTTGCAGGATATTAAAGCAATGCAATTTTCACTTTAGTTCAAGTACTACTTTACTTTCTATCGCCAATAGTCTTATAAGAATTCAGATTGGGCCATTAGTATGCATTAATGCGAGTCATGGGAAGAGTTTCTCTTTGTCATAAGGCGCAATTGGCAGGTGTAAAAAAAAAAACACAAAGTAATCAAATGACTAATGATTAATTAAGAAAAATGAGACAGGTTTTTCGAATTGCTTTGTTTCTGCAGTTTGTCTCTTCTTAGGTACTAATTAAATAAGAGACTTAGCACGTTTTGAGAGGTAAAAAAATTGCTTCACCACATAACACGACGCAGCA